>CCAG010004818.1:0-81913 GCA_001077435.1 Glossina morsitans morsitans | reverse complement strand
TCAAAAATTTCGTTAGGTTGTGTCAGCGGGTAGATCGCTGCGAAATCAATATGATATCGCCGTGTTGTGAAAAATTTTGTAAGATGTTATAGAAAATGATGGAAACTCATTTGATTGAATATATGTTGTATCAACTTTCCGCAATAAACGCTTTTTTCAAGTCAAAAAAGTGGCCAAAACACATGGAAACACCTAATATTTACCGAACACTCCACATACTCTACATACATTGTTAAACCAGCAATGGCAATCGTACATCTTGTAGTCAATTTGTCTTAAACAGAAAAATAATATAACAACGAATTACTAAAGCGTTTGGCTACGATCTAAAGACACACTAGATACTCGGCTCAATATCACTTCATGTGGAAATATCTCATAAATTCATGTTGTAATCATATGATTACAAAAATATTGGTTTTTCCAAGAAACATAAGGAAATGGAAACAAAACTTTCGCGCGGGAAATTAATAGTTACCTGGATATATAACTGGATAACGCCGCAAGTTTGAGATGCAGAAGTTTTTGCTATCAACACAGTCTCTTCTAATTATGAGTCTTTTTTTGTTTTATGTTTAAAAAGCGTTAAAGGTAGAAATGGCCATCGCTACGTCCGTTATTGAGGATAGTTCAGATTTGGTTGATGCATTAGTTCTTCTTAGTGGAATAGCATAAGTAAGTTCGGAATAATTCAAAAAATTCCATTATGTGAAAGCAATTTCACTTTGTTTTTATTAATAGTTTAGTTTAATATTTTTAGTTTTGTTGAATATTCCACAAAATTGCCTCAAATGTTGTACCATGTACCTGCCATATTTTATTTTTATGCTTAAGACTTATAAGAGTTTTTGAAAATTCTATGCACTTGACTTCTTTTAATTGTTTTTCACTATAAACAAAATAACGATGCAGAACTTATCGCAAGCAGTTTGCTCTCGAAAATCAATTAAATACACTGTGTTATGAGAAAAGCAAAAACCAAAAAAAAAAAAAAAAAAAATAAAGAAGAAAAAACAAAAAATACTTTTATATTTTGGTACTTTAAAGTCAAGTGTTTATTGATTACAGTCATTGAGCAATAAAATTGGAAAAACACTATACCGCAAATTAACAAAACAAATTGCCAGGCAAGCAAGTACTTAAAATTATATTTCCTTTGTGTAAAACAGAATTTCATATTAAAATATTACATAAACACATGAACACAGCGAAGATAAAAACACTTTCAAAATTTATCGCTATAATGGCACGCATAACAATTTGTTTTTAGTTTGCATTTAATAGTTAATTTTCCCATTTTTCCTGACAATTTTAATAATAAAACATGCATGTATTTTATGCTCACACACTCCTTGTCTATCAAATGGTTTTAGTTTCAAATTTATTTAGAATTTCGCAGCATTATCAAAATTTAATGTTAAACGTTTCATGTATTCTTAAATTTGCATTACAGTGACTGGCTGATATGCAAACCATGATTAAATATTGTATCAGACTGATTTTGTGAGTAAAAAGTGTCGCTAACTAGCTGCCACGAACTGTACGGTCAACATATGCGTCGCTAAACGTGTGGCCGAACAATGACATTAATTGGGTGCAAGCAAAAGTTTTGTAATAAAATTTTTACACTCGTCTTTTGAGCCTTTCAGCGCGACAAATTTATTTCCGGCGGTCCATATCGGCAGTGCGTTTCAGATGAATCATGCAGCGTCCTTTAAAACAAATAGTAATCAGAAAAATCAATGTCTATTTTTCCTAGATTTTAATATGTATAGGCAAGAGTTGCCAGATTAAAAAAACATCTTATCGCTTCATTTACTTCATTTTTTTCTTTACCGATGGGCCCAATTGCTTTAGTTTTTGTCTGGAACGGTCCCGAGTAATGGTCTCGTTGCCTTTTGAAAAGTTCGCAGCATTATACCTACTAAATACAAAGTACCTGCCGTAGTCATATGAAGTAGCTATCGATTGCGAGTGTTAGCTGGATCTCTCTGGATATGTGGCTTTAACTAGGTTTCATATTCGAGTTTCGAATTTTTTTACTGTACGTATGCAAAAGAGGTGCGAGAAATGCTTTCTCAAATCTGTCAAATCAGGCGTAAACAAAATAGCCCAGGCTTTACGTTAGTAATTATTGTTTAGAGTTGCATTTATAAGAGAAATCAGTTGCCAATTGGAAATGAAACAAATTCCAAAACCAGCTGAACCAAAGCAACAAATTTTAAATTTATGAAAGGAAAATAAACTAATGTGCTTACGTCAAGCAAAGCTTGTAACCAATTCTGTATCATCAATCTTTCCATGCATCATCATATGCTATGGCTGTCACTGATAAAATAGGAAGGATCGACAAATAATAAAAACTCATCGTTCTACTGCATCGCCATCTAGTAAAAGAACCAAAAAATGTGATTAAATGTAGTTATTAAACGATCCAGGGGTATATATATATCAAGCCAAATGTTTCCTTTGCTCATATTACGTTATTTAGCAGTAGTTGAACATCGAGAAAGGGAAAGAGCAGAAAAGGAATCTTATAAGATATAGAAGGGCTCTGTAGGACGCTTCAAATCCTCTTACATTACCCGAAAATGTGTAAGTAGTTACATGCAGATTTTTGCAAGATCTTCGCGTTTCGATAAATGGTTTTTGAATACATTTTGCAAGTAACTTCTTGTTGTGCCTTCCATGTTCTTGTGACGCGTTGTTGTATAACAAAGGACAACTGGAGTATTCTTAATATTTATTGCAGTGATTGGATGCGCAGATGGAACCCACATTCGTTTTGATGAAGAACGTTTCATAAACCGAAAAGGCAAATATGGCATGAACGGAACGATAATCAGTTAATCTACGAATACACGTACACATTCTTTCGTATAAACATATAAATATTTTATCCGTAAGATTTGTGGCCATACGAAAATTGTGATAGTAAATCTTTAAGTTTCTGGAAGTTCCTTATTTTGATGGTGTCGCAATTGAGGCGAATAAGTCAGAAATAAAAGATATAAAGAATAAATCCGTTTTAAGATATTTTATGAAAATTAAAAAGTTTATTAGTCTTGCTTATATAATAGAAAACTAGGATTGATTTGGATATCATTTTAAAACATTATCCATTCTTTTCAGGTAAACTCACATGTTAATGTATAAACACATTATATAAAATAAAAAGTTCACAATTAAAAGTTTGCCAAGAGATGAAAATATGAACTTATGCGTGTGAAATTCGCCCCTTATTTTCCCATTATTTTTTTGAAATAAATTGGAAATGACGAAAACCGTAGATAACTCAAAACCAAGGCAAGCCCTCGGGAGCTGGCGGGAGCTAGTTAACTAAAAGATACATAATTAGTGTCCTGTTGCCATCATTGTGTTGTTGAAGGACCGTAACTTCACACAAAGCAAATGTAATAGAAATTGCGCTTTCGAGTATGATAAAATGTTCAGTACATCGTAAGTTGAAATTAATTAACACTTTCGATAAGAGCTGTCAACTAAAGTAAAGCATTCTTATGGAATCTCCTATAATTTGCAATTAGAATTGAACCACCTACTTAGTTTTGTTACTTAGTACGCCTACCTAAGTGCGCCATGTGTGTTGAAGTAGTTAAAAGGAAGGTCGTGATTAGAGAAAACCTATCGCACTGTGTACATAGATTAGTGTTTGATTTAAAGTAGAAAACTTAATAAAAGATTTCCATATCCACAGTTCGCTTGAGAGGCACCTGAGCCTTCTTGATCAGTTGAGAACACATGTGCAACCGATTTAGCCACATATTTGTTCCGTTTCTCCTCTTCTTCTGCTCTTGTTTGTCATTGTTTGTGATTTTTCATAAAAATTCCTCATAATGCCAGATAAAATTTAATTTTACTTTTGTACTTTAAATATTTTCAGTTTATTCATGCGCTCAAAATTCGTGAGCTTTAATGTTACTGCTATACTATGTTGTGGTATAATAAATATTTAAATTAATATTTATGCTTGTACAATGCATACGAGCTTTACCCACATTCACTACTGGCAGCGGTCACAAATGAAACACTATTCGGGTCTGAAAATGCGTGCTCGAAAAATATTAATGTGTTAGTTTTTCCTCTCCATAGCTGTGCCCCTGTAAATTTGTATGTACACTAGGTGTCTGCGGTTATATTAACATCCGTGCATATACATATATATATATATATATATATATATATATATAAAAACATATATGTATATATATATATATATATATATATATATATATGCACGTAAACATAACACTTTGACTTATGCCCTCAATATCAAAATAAAATTGAAAAACTGTTGAAAATATAACAAACAAGTTATTTAGATTAAAAACACAGGGCTTACACAGTTTATGAGACGCCACCCCCTTACGAAACTTACTACCATACGGAAGCATGTTTATTCATTAACGGTGTGCGTTTTCGTTAAGGCTTCATAAACATGCTGTTGTCACGCAAAATTTTCTTAAACCTTTTTGTTACTCATGCCCTGTGATAAGAGAACTCTTATACATATATATATAATGTTTAACATGGGAAAATTAAAATGTGCTTATATTTCATAAACTAAAACTTCTAAGATTTTAATTAATTTTTTTTTTCTCTTTTTTTTTTTACCTCTACACATGAGGATGTCTCGAAATGGACAAACGATTTCCTTATCGCGCCGCATTTAAGTAATCGGTAAAATTTAAATGATATTTTAATTGCAAATTTTCAGTATGGACGACGAAAGGATATGTCATGCAACAATCATATCGCACGGACAATGAAAATGTTTACTGAGAGGAAACGTTTAATACATAACCTATTACACCTGTTAGCCCCCACACTGAAGTCATATGAATTCACTCCCAAAAATATGCGACTTAATACGGCGAAGCTTAAAGAGAAATTGCATATAGTATCTATGTAGAAGAACATCACAGGACAACATATTACATTTCACGTAGGTTCAGATGTTTTACAATATTTTCTTAGCAAAGAGTACAAGGATCATATTCCACAAATTTTTAAAACAAACCAAAATTCCTTTGCTTGATAAATAAAAAATAGTTTTTAATGGAGAATTGAAAATAATGCCAACTCATTTTGGCCCACCCTTTAATGTTAAACATTACAAATTATTTGAGAAACTTTGAAATAAGAATTTCTCATAAGAGGTACTTAGCCGAGCTTTTCGGTAGGGTGAACACTATGGGAAATTTTTTTTGTTAACTAAACGATTATTTATAAATTGCAGTGGAGACAGATGTAAATAAGAAGTGTTTTTATGCTCAGCCATGTTAGGTTCGTCGTTCAAGCAATCTAACCAAGAACAATGCGAATTTCCGACTTTCGACTTTACCATTACGGCTCCTTTGTCAATCGAAACGATGAAAAACTTTGCATAGAACGTCTAGAAGGTATATTTTGAAATGATTTAAAAAAGTATATATATATACCCATGTAAGTGTATAGGAATATATAAACATACATATACATATACAAATATTTTGCACTTAATATATTTATGTAATGATTAGCCTGAGTAATCTATACTAAAATGTACTCCTGTCCGTCGGCTTTCAACACAGTGTCTGCATGTAATTATCGACATCATTACGCTTAGTATTAAATTCTTTAATAGAAAATAAAGTCTATTCAAAAGTTCGATGCAACACGATGCACGAGAACGACCGTCATTAATAAGGTGCTTTGAAATTTTTGTATATTATGTTCACACGACGGCATCTAACAATCGACTACAAGCGTACATGATTCCCTTATTCTTACTGCTGTTACTCCGTACAGCATCTGTGTTTTAGAACGTAAGAATCAATTGAACTGAAATCTTTTCGTACATATATGACCTTTTTACTAAAACCGCAGAACAAAAAAAAAGAAAGAAAATAATTCGCTTGGATAAGAGTGAAAGTACGCTTTTACTGGCAGACTATGCTGAAGCTAACCCATCCATGTTCATGTACGAAAAGCTGCTGTTTCGTTTACGTCTTTCTTTTAGTCGATCTAACTTTTGGCTTTCACGGGTTACGTATATAGAAAGTTAAATAGCTCCGGCAAGTGTATGTATGGTTACACATACAAGACGTTAAGTTTTCTGTATATACGCAAACATGCATGCATGTGCTCCAGTTTTTTCATCGATTTTTTCATAAATTAACGCATACATGTGCATAGAAAGAAATTTGTTTTTTGAGAAAAGTTAAAAAATATTTTTACTGCTATTTTAAATTTTATTATGCATGATTTCGCGTGGTTTAATTAGAACTCTTGGTATTTATTTATTTATTTTTTTTTTTTCTACTCGATCTTATAAAAAACAAAAAAAGAATATATAAAACGGAAAATATTTACTAAATATGAAGCAATTTAAATTAATTACTTCATAGGACAATTTATATATATATTGAAATTCACAAAAAAAAAGCAAGGGGAAAAAAACTTAATAGTGGGTAATAAAAGTGAAATTATTTTTCAAATATTTTTCTTTCCGCTAAAAGAAATTGAAATTGAACTGGGTTTTGTTTCAAGTTTGCAACATTTCGACAGATTCGTAATACCCTTACTTGAACTACGTATATCTTGAGTTGGCCTGAGCTTTTGATCACATTTATTCACTTTAATCTGCCGGCTCCACCTACGCATGCATGTTTTTACCTTTGGTAAATAATTGAAAGAAACAAAATTTAATTCAAAATCCAAGCATCTTCTTCAAAATGGATGCCAACCGGACGCAGTAATGAAATTAAATTTTTGAAATGGCGTTAGAGGTACAAGAGATCCAAATCTTGTTCAAATTCTCAACTCTTGGATGTAGCAACAACGCATATGGTATCGCACAGGTGTAAGGGAAGTTCATGGATTCGATCTATGTGATTAAAATCCGTAAGTTTCTTTTTAGATCTCTGCCATAATAAGCACGTTTTGAAAAATGTGTTTTGTTTTTGTTTTTTTTAACTATCCTTAGAGAAGCAATTGCAGATTACTTTCACTCTGGACTTATAAAATTTTGTTGTTGCCGCATGTATATCTTAATTGCGTTTTGTGTATAAAAATATTCATGTATTTTGTGTGCAAATATGATATATATGTAAATTTGCATGTAATTAAAATGATTTAATAAAAAATATCGCAGCTTCCACACATCTTTGATGATAGCACTATGTCGGCCCGCTTCATAGTAGAGTAGATAAGAGTCGTAAGTATCAAGCCGGTTCGCGGGTGCATATCGCAGACCGATAGACTATTTCCTGATCGTAGTTTTAGTGAGTGCTCAGTCGGTGAAGACATAGCACCTACCACTCGGCTATGCTCGCTTCTCTTCTCTTTCGCCCCTCCCTTTTGATCATCACCAGGTTATAGGAATGTCAGTTCTACAATTCGATACAACTTTGAGCAGGAACTTTCCAGTTTGCTGGAGTAGAGACAATCACTTTTTGCTTGTGCAGAGAATTTTAGACATAAGCGACCATTTATTTGTTAGTAACTTCGGAAATTTCACAATTCATGCAAAGATATTTTTTTTTAAATAGTATTTTCCGTTCATTTCTAATTTCTTGTGAAACGCATATCATATCATCGAAAAAAAAAAACTTCCGTCTCTTCTAATAAAAGAACAACAATCAATCCAAACCAAGATCATATGCCATTCCAAAATTTATTGTATTTTTTCTACATCCTACATTTCTAGTGATACGCGAATGCAGGCAACAGTTTGAGCGACGTTTTATAACACCAATCCATTCAAAATCGATTCAGTACGTCGATTTCATTACGTCAATGCGTCTGTCCTTGTTATTTTATGCCAAGTATTTTTATGAGTTATTATGATCAAAACGAGTGCACTAATATACTATGGCCCCAGTGTGTGTGTGTGGTCACACCACACATAACAATGGCTTGTTGTAAAGTATTTAAATGTCAACCTTGTCAGACTACAGTCCTTTAGCTTAAATATTTCTGTTTAAATTGCGTATGTTCGATTCGGCCACACACCCGTTCGATGGATGCGTTTAGTTTAACATCATGTTGAAAAATTTGATGATGAAAATTTTGTGTTTAACCCAAACGACTGGTTCTAATTTGATAAACTATTCCAATATATTGACCATAAACTAATTTCTACGTAAAAGCGCATAAATCGTTTATTTATGAGAAAATCATTTTAAAAACCATAAATTACTAAAGTTGCGAACAGACTATGGTACTCTTTATACTGCTATTTAATCGCTCTTAACACTTTCGAGGCCGCTGAGGTGAGTTCACGCCATTTGAAGCTCTATTCCCTGGTTACCGCTGACGTGAGCTCACGTCCTGCAATTTCTACTTTTGAACGCGACAGTATTACGCGCTTTCTATAACCGCTGCTATGGGACGCGCTAATGCAGCCAAAGAGATTTGTCTCGATATTGAGACACATCTTTTTTCTGTAGAGATACCAGCTGTTGTTATGAAACGGTATGCATTTTACATATGAATCGATTTTCCATAGTGTTTAGCTACGGGGGCCTTCCTAACTTGGGGCATTTATGCATGCCTTGTAGGCTTGTAGGTTACATACCTGCCAAAATATTTCTTTGCACATTCGTTTGTCCATTCTGTTGCTTGCAATATTACGACAAGAGCAAATGAAGTGCAATATTATGACAATAACAAGTGTTCTATGATATACCTACAAGGCAAGTAAATAAATTATATAAATTTTTGCACTTTAAACAACACATAACTACAACATTGATATTTCAAAGCAAATTTTATCATTTGTATAACTGATTTAACGCTACAAGCTTGCGATGTTAATGTACAATATTTCGAATGTAAACGGACCTAGCTTAACACGGTACTTGCGGTACTGTTTCGATAAAAAGTGGCACAAAATTTCTTTTTTGCTTTTTTTGCGGGCTTAGTACCGTTCACTAGAATGCTATAAGCTACGTCGTTCTGTTTCTACATTTCTAGAGCTGCATCGAAGCGAAGGCTCAGTAGAAAACAATGCGAGATACGAAGGCACGTTACTGCGATCAAATTGTTTTGCTATTACTCAGGACTTCACAAGATACCAACTAAATTATGCTTTTATTGATTGTCATTAATAGTCTGTCTTTGTTGAAAGCTGCCCGGATTCACAGCTAAAGTACCTTTAATAAATTAAGGTATATCATCGGAACATGCGGGTTATATGGGTCTTTAAAGATACATTACAAGGAAAGCTAAGAAGAAAATTATGAAAGCAAAATCACATCAGCACTACTCCTCAATTAAACCTCGCCATGAAAACATTGGCGTCAACTCACTCTACAGAAGTCTTCTTCTCCAATTTTCCATTGTCGAGAAATTCTGACAATAAAGCACTTGTTTGGCGCTGGCTGCTGAAGTTTCTCTTATTAAAAGAATCGCATTCGGAAAAACTAATCCTATTAACATCCTCGAATCAGTTACAGCAGGCAAAGTCAATATAATAAATTACTTTATTAAAACCGCTAGTCTCTCAGTAACTAATTTTCTTTTCTGATGCTCGATTTTTTTGTCTTCTGGTCTACGAATGTATTTCTTCAAGCTGAAAAAATGGCAATAATAATAACAATGACGAAGCATTCAGCCAACTTGAATCATTTCTAAACCTAAAGATTTCCTTTCGCTAATTGCGAACGCATCCGTCTAAAGCGGTTTAGCGGTTGTTGATAGAACGCCTAGCTTTGATATAGCGAAAGATATCACCTGTGTAAGCACATAAGGAACTGTTCTGAGATTAACATAAGTGAATGTTGAAGATTTTAAAATTCTTTGCCTTGAAAACATTTTTTTGTTTTTTACTCCTTCACAATGACAGTGACCTTAGAATTGACCTTAGAATTTCCACTAAATATGACTAACAAGTAACATCAAAGCTGCCTCGCTTAAATCTATTTTGTTTTCCAAATTCTTAGCATTTCTGAAAAATAAACAAAATGTATACATAAGTTATATATATATAAATAAATGTTCAATTTTCTCCTTTAATTAACTTTCGAGACGATATTTTTCTCGATATATAAAAGTTGAACTTTTGTCTTCTTGTCTATTAGATTTTTCTTAAATCAAATTAAACATAAAATTAAATTATATTATTAAGAGGAAAAATAAAAATAAATAAATAAGTAAAAGGATTTTATTCCAATCCAAAGTATTTCAATTTGAAAGCTTAATTGAAAACAAAAAAAGGAAAAAAATAAAAAATAAAAGAAAGAAAGAAGAACTTTTTAAGCAAAGATCCATCCATATATAACTTTCAGTGTAGTAGTCTTCTTCTCTCTGCTTTTTAATTAGTTTATACTCTTCGTTTGCTTGTTCATGTTTACAATTCGATTTCATTTGAATTGCAAATTATTTTGCTATTTAACTAATGAAATTTATTATACGTTTGAAGTATGTTTTAAATCCATACATACAAAGAGATGCTTGAAATTTTTATTTGAATTTAATGCATGTTTATGATGTATTGAGAAATCTGTTGTCAAATTTCACCGATAGTGATTTCATAAACACCTACGTAATTATAAAAATATCTTAGTTATGAAAAACTTAGGTATTTTCATACCTCACACCACTTGTGGGACAGAGTATATTAACTTGCTGCGGACGTATGTAGTACGCAGAAGGCTTCAGACAGACCCACCTTTCATTACACCGATCGATTCAGAATCATAATCTGAATTGATCTAAGCCTGTCTGTCCATCTGTCCATCAAAGGTCCGAAATTCTGAGATATTTTGATGAAATTGGGCCAAGTGACGTGTTTAATGTCCAAGGATGAACGCTATTGAAAATGGTCTGGATGGGTTCACTTTTTCGACCACTTCCTTCCATATAAGATCCTATTCCGAAAAGGTTTTACAGGGAAAAATTTTGCAATTTCCAAAATTTCTCGGCAAAAGACGGTAAGTAGTAATATTTCCGAACCTCCTCTGAAATTTTTCAACCTCCTCTCTTATAACGAAAACTGAAGTTCATGCGATGAAAAAGTACAATTTTCATTGTTTCAAGATGAAGTTAATGAAAATTGTATTATAAGAGTAATTTAATATGAAAAAATTGACTGTAACAAATTTGGACTATCTCGGCCCGTTTCTTGGATCCTACCCTAACAAGGAGTCGCACGAAAATTGATCTTTAGGGCAGAAAAGTCCAAGTTTTAAAATGTGATGATCTAAATTGACCCATAATATCAATTTCATACAAAAATGAACTCTACAAAATTTAGACCATCTACGCCTATTTTTGGATTCTGCCCTACGCAAGTATTAAACTTGTACCACATTAAGTGGCGTTTTGGGGCCGCTCCCCCATATATACGCATATGAAAAATATGCCTTTATATAGAAATAGGATATAATTTTCGTGTTCTCTAATAAAAATGGGAATTGTGTTAGACAATGTGGTGTGCGGTATTTAATTGTCGGCCTTGCCCGACCACAATGTTCTTACTTGTTGTTTATTTGTAATATTAATTATATTTCTTGAATGTGAGACAATAAAGAGTTCAATTCAAAAATGCTAACAAATATATATATGTATATATAATACATGAGCAGCTTCTACTTTTCATTTAACAGTAAGTAAGTAATCAAGTGTAAAGATTGTTAACAATGTAGAAGAATTTATTAGGCAGAAGGAGAGTAAAATGAGTAAAAAGAAATAAGAAGATTACATTCGCTTTGACATGCATGCATGAAAAGCTCTTTACATCGGAATCGTCGAATGGAATACAAATCATGCAAAACTATTGCGATTCATCGATTCTAAGCAGCCGTAAAAATTTAACGGTAATGAGGATTGATTCAAGTTTGATTGTCAATAACTGGCGTGGGAAATATTTCGATCGATTCCTTATTATCCTGACTGTTAAGAGAAAAGGTTCTAAAAATTCTCTTAAGATAAGAACCAAATTTGAGAGAAATTAGGAGAACGACTTTGGAAGCTAACTAAAATATGAATATTTTATGTAACTGTGTAGCGATTTGAAGTCGAAGCACATAAATACGATAACAAATGTTTTTACATTAAATTAAGCTATTAACGGAATACGGTATCCAATTACCTGAAACGTATCATGATTTAGTTATTATCCATTTAATAGGAATTTCAATATATCAAAGGGTGGCTGGCTCGGCTGACCGTATCGATACCAGCTCTCTCGACGATATCAATACATACATGGCATGCACAACATACATATATTATTGTAATTAATTCATGGATTTTCATCGATTTTTGTTTAATTTGCATATTTGTATTTGTAAACTATAAAAAAAAAGAAGAAGAAAAAACCTCATTAGCATATTGGTTTAAACATTTAATTAATAAGTTTAAAATTGTTATTCAGATCAGATAATATTTAACTGCTTCAAATTGAGGAATGCGTAGCAATGTATCTGTGCATACGATTAAAAATGAATAACGATCTAAAGATGTCCAATTATTTGAATTATTGAAAAAAAAAAAAAAAAACATAATCATCTATAATCCACTACAATTAAACTTAAAATTCCACATTCAATAATAAATCTTCAAGCGGAGTTAGAAAACTTTTTTTTCTTGTTTTACGCATATATGCTTAAATTATTTATTTATTTCATTTTTCCTTTAAAAACTATTATACAGAAATGTATCATGATTTTTTAAGCGAAATTTTCAAGTGACCTTTCCCCCCTTATTGCTAGCTTCCTACACAATTTTGAATATTACACAAAGTCGAAGTGAAAGAAGATTTTAAAAAAAGTACTTATACCAAAGTCTTACTATATACTTTAATCCCTAACATGTATTATATACAGAATAGAACATAATAAGAAGACAGTAAGTAGTAAGCTGGTTAATAGTGATTTGTTTTAATACAAAGCCTCATAATGGATGATATAAAAAGTCTTTGCGGTTTTTTGTCTTCTTTTGAGCTTTCTCTAGTAATCTGTTCTTTTTAAATGATTCAAAACAGTCTTGTGGTTGACGGTTAGTGTCACGACAGCTTACGTGCCGGTCTTTGCTCCGCTAGTTGCAAAATTTTATCGCCTTTTGCAGTCACTGCGTGGTGCATCGTTAACATTGAAATTTCCAGAACGGAGTCCAACAAGCCAATAATGCTTCCTTCGTTGACACACAGCATTCTCACACTTCACAAAATGTTCGGCATGTTTTTATTTATTTTTCTTTTTTTTATAGTAAAAAGCATTACATAGCGTATTTCCTCAGATATTTCACTCGTTTTCAAATCAATACAACTTTTTACACGAGCAAAGAATCAGAAAACTAGCTTCACCAAAAATGTAAACCGAAATGTCACCAGCTAAGCGCATATTCATTTACGACAATGGATTGAGTGGTACCCGATATATAGGCATTAACACCATGTAGTGGCAAAAAAACCGCATAGACTTTTTATATCACCCATTGTGTACATAGCTTCAGGTATCAGATATGATATTATTTTGGAAACATAATAATGTATTACAATATCGGAACCATTCCCGCGAGCTTCATCCATGGGCCAGCCATATTTTGGTGCAATTTAAATTAAAAGAGACCGCAAGGAAAAAAAATCACGTAACCTGCATGCCTATGGCTAGAGAAGCTAGAGAGAAAAATGATGTTATCACTAGAAATAAAAAATTGTAACTTTTATTTGTGTGAAAGGATTTCTGAATATCTAGAAACAGTTTTTTTATACCGCTCGTAGTTTCGGGGATAGCTAAGGCATGTAACTATTTCCACCAAAAGGGATTATTTTGCTCCCCTTCTTTTGTCCAAATACTACTGCTACTAAAACTCTGCGCGAACATTCTCCGATCGATTAATAATTCAAGGTTCGGAAATGGTTATGATCGGTTTACCATCATACAACCTCGAAAAGACACCAAGATTTTTTCCATATTTTCATCTGTAACTTTCGATACCCGGTGTTCCCGCGATCTAGGTATTCGTTAGGGTAACCTTACTAATATTTGTGCCACATTCCAGCTTTTTGCGACTACGACAATTCGTCAATTAAGTCAATGAATCTTTTTGGCAGATATAGATATACGTAAAACGTCGGTAGTTCTAACAATGTTGTAAAAAATTTGTATGAAAAGAATGAAAATTGTAGGACTTTGTTCGCGGGTCGTTTGAAAAAATCATCTTTCAAGACAAGATGGGAGAATAGGTAATGGAAGAGTTTTTTTATTTCTTTTACTCATTAGTTTGCGGTCTTATGACCATAAAGGTGCCTTTGCAAGATCAAACATTCGTCTTCGTTGTCTATACTCGAGGACTTTCTGCTAGAAAGTAATCCTTTTTCTGCCTATGTAAACAATAAAATCGATTTTTTTACGAGTAATGAACTTTTTCTTCATTCCAGAAGGTTCAAAACATCTACTAAGCATAAAAGAGAAAACCTTTCCCTTCTTTTTTTTTTATATTATCTATTCCTTAATGAATTGCTTAGAAAAACTTTTTTTACATTTCTATTTCTTTTAATACGCTTGTGTATGCTTCAATATTTTGAAAATCATTTAATCTAATGACATCACTGCATGATATTGGCAGTAGCAAGTCATTATACAAAAGTATGTATATCTTATAATAAAAACATGAGCATCAATACATCCCGTAATATATGGTTTATGGGTTTCACTGCAAGCAAGATTACGGTACTTTTTCAAACATCTAATCGATACGATAATATAATTTATATAAATTCAGATACTTATATGTTTTGGTGCAAGCGAGTAGGGGCACAACATAATGATGTTGTTCCTAATTAATTGACTTCTTCAATTTCCGTAATGCTAAGCTAAGCCGAAATGATTGAAGTATTTGGGAATTGAGTTGTCAAGCCTTCAGATCATATATCATATCTGCTAAGCTGTAGCTTCAAATTTTCATTTAAAACAATTATTAGAGAGAGAAAAAGTTTTTTAAAGATCTCCTTAGTACGCATATAATCCTTTGCACTTAAATAAAAGATGATGCATGGAATAAGTTCGGCAAAGCGTTGCTTATCCGGAATAGTCACATTATTTATCCTGTCGGCGGTGTCAAAGAAGTTTTATTACTACCGTCTGAAATGTTTTCCCCCCCCTTTCTTTTTTATAAACTAACATTTCCTCTCCTTTCTCACATCTACCTATCTAATCCTTCGCCCACCTCGCTTACATATATGAGGGCATCCCTTGAGATTGCTAGTTTAAAATAACAAAAGGCTTTTAAAAATTGTAAATCACATTTTCGGACAGAGTTGCTAATAAACGACGTGAAAGAAAGGCACGTACATAGTTTTAATAACGTTTGATATAAAATATGTTTGCAGTTTATCAACCGGACTAAAAAAGGCTTGCTTCGGACATAAAAATCTCATCGCACTCATCAATCATTGCACTGCATATGCCCGCGTATATAATAATATAATGTATTTTTTTTTTTTTATTGTTAATTTTTAATTATGAATTCATTTGTTTTTTTTTTTTTTTTCATTTCAATGATGCTTTGCTTTTGATGTTTTTATATACCTGTACGCAGTTTTTTCAAATAATATTTTATTGTCATTAACTTTTCAATCACAAACTCTCAGCGGTGCAATATAAGCGAGAATTTTTAATAAAATACATTCGTCGATCTGTAACCACAATTACCACAAATATGCTAGAAAAAATTTTTCAAATGTAATGAAAACTTCAATCAATAAATAATTAAATATATTAACGTCATTTTTCTTCTGTCGGACAGGGAGTGATGGATATTGATTTAGTTAGTCTGTTGAAGTTACGAATGCAACGCATTCGCAAAAGAGAGTAAGTCAAGCAATCGGATTCCTTTATAAATAACTGGCAATCGATCGATTCGTCTTAACTTTCTCATCTACAACCAGAATGGTAAAGATTTCCATCACTGTACATTTCTTTTGATTGAATTGTTGGGTACTCTGAACCTTCTATTTAACTAAAATCAAATTCCTTTTGAATTTTGGTTTGATTTCCATAAAAATAATTTGTGTCAAGTGTAACCTGTCAATTTGCGTTTACTCTTCGAACACAAACAGTCGAAAAATAAAAAGTCTTTACTGACACTTCATTGACACGATCGTTGTATGAACAAGAAATAGTCTTTTTTCACCAAAAAATCACAAAAAATTCAAATCAAAATATTTCAAAAGCCGAAAGCCCTTTAATTTAATTATGAATCGCGAAAATTACTTTGGTCTTGCTTCATTCTAATATATTTTGAAAATTACTAACTTATCTTCCATCCAAAAATAAAATCAGTAAAAGAAAAGCTTCTTTAGGCCGTTACAATGGGTTTCCCCGTTAAATAACCCTCAGCTTATTGGCTACAGTGCGATCTTTCGAAATTCAAGAGATGTCAACTTTTATTTACGAACACTACACAGCATTATATATTAAATATTTATTAAAAGAGCACGTCACTCAATAAGTTCGTAGGATGAGATACGTATACACCATGACTATTGACGAACTTATATGGCTCTTAGATAGTAGCAATCTTCACTTTTCCATTGCTTTACAAAAAAAAAAAAAGTAGCGGCGTCACTAAAACAACAATGCCACGAAATTTAGACACACAGAAGGTTGATCCTATCCAGAATTAATATGGGCTCGTCAATACTGGCGACATCTACTGTACTTTTTAAATGATGTCACATGTTTACATCACACATGCTTTTGCTTTATATAAATACATTTCAGGGCTGCGTTATATTTAAATTAATTCTTTAACTTTGCGGCCTCTGGTATTTTTGAGAATTTCTGTACGTGTTTCTTTCTTCTTATTTTTTTATTTATTTATATATAGTCTGCTGCGTATGCATCGTGTGCATGCATGTAGATTTTACTTAACCAATATACTCATTTCCTTACGTGCGCGTAAATATGATTAACATCGGGACGGCAATAAATATGCGTTCTTATACCCATTATCATAAGGGAATGGAGTATCCTGGGTTTGCATTGCTTTTGTAATACTTCATGAAAAAACTATTTTCTGGATTCGCATAACACATTTTGAATCGTCTATCGCTTTATTCCCCTGTCTGTCCGTCCGTTCCTCTAGATTTTTCTTGTAATTCGCAAAATATAATAGGGCCTGAAATTGGGGTATGCCGACGGACTACATTTGAGGATGGGCGTGGCTATTGTCAACAATCCCACCTAAGGAAAGTAACAAAATTCTCGCAATCTATCACTATCTATACCTAAAGGGTGTATCACGCAGCAATTATGGTCTTACCGATTGTCTTCACATTCATACAATGTGCAAGGAATCGGAAAGCACTCTTATTTTTAATATATGCATTCATTTGCGCTGACTACGGATTACAAGATTGCACGGAATGTGAATTTAAAACTTAAATAACATTTCATTATTTTCATGTCTTTGTAATTAAGATGAGAATGCAATGAAAACAATAGTAGTAATAAGAAAGGAGTAAACAATCAGACTTTAGAGTTTTCTTCAGCTTATATAAAAATTGTGTACTTGGGAACGCTTTAAAAATGTATTTCCATTTCGTGCTCAAATAACGTGAGCCTATAAGAAAAATGTAAAGGTTTCTCTTAGTTGATAAAGAAAGTACGACGAAACATAAGGCGATATTAAAAAAGTAAGAAAATTATAATCGGTCGTGACTGAATCTTTTGTTCCCATCATCAATATCTTAAAAACCAACCAAAAAAAAAAAATTCGCATGCTCTCTAATACGGAGTGCACGCGGCTGTTTTTTTCCATTTTTAAAATAAAAGTTATTGTCGCATCGGCTTGTGGCCGTTGTAGGCGTATCCTTTGAAAACTTCACGTAATTTTTAAATTCTTTTCGAAATTTGTGGGCGATATATTTATTTTCGCTAACGGGAGAATGTTCACCACAAATGCTACACATTTGCGCAGACAGGCAGATGGACAGACGAACACATGCACACGTTTAAATGCATTCCGAATTTGGAACTGGCCAAGAATTTATGTGCTTTATGCTCAATTGCCGCTTTTCATATCAACGATTTGATGACTTTAATGTCAATGACATACAAAGGCTTGTGGGACCAAACATATTCAAAGACAATGAATTGTAAAACTTATTGAACGAAAACCCAACTCAAACTCTTTCGGTCAGCTTAGCAATTGATGGATCAACAATTTCCAGACGTTTATATGCGATTTCAAGGATTCAAAATGGAGGAAAATGGCTACCATACGAATTGACTGAAAATGCCATTTCGAACTGTTTCAGCATCGCGGTTTCATTGCTTGCGTATTGGTAATGGCGATGAAAAGCGGGCCTACTACGACAATCCCAAGAGCAAAAAGTCGTGGGTTAATGTAGAAAAGCCTTTCACATCGACACCACAGCAGAATATCCGCAACCATAAAGTTTTGTTGTGCGTATGGAACGATACTAAGTGGGGTCTTTGCAGGCATGTTTGATTGATACAATTCTCAAATGGCCTTTCTTCATGTCCCTATTAAATTGTAACATACGCTCCTCAACCAATGTGAAATGAATGGCGAAAATGTCCTATCCATCGATAAAACAAAAAAAAAAAAAAATACGGGTTTTTGATGACTTTAAGTTTAGTTTTACTTTAGCGTTTTCGCATGTACGCTGGCATAATATTTCTACTTCAAGAGTCGGTCTGCGCGATTGGGTCAATAATGTATGAAGCTCCATGTCGCTGGGCTAATTTGATGAGGTTTTGAAAGATTTAAACCTTAAGCGTGCGTGCAGATGGACATGGACAAATGAGGTTAGAAGCTTACTTGACTAATTCTCCGCACATATTTCTACTTCTATAGGAATAGAGGATAGTAGTTCATTCAAATGCCTGATACTTGAACCAAGGACTTTACGAACAGCAGATTTTATCACACCAGAATCCAATTAGAGAAAACTCTTATTAAAACAGCAATCAGCTTTTAAATATTTCTACTAATACGATATCTTGAGCATCAATTGCATAACCTAGGGTTGCACCGTGTCCACGTCATTTAGTTTTTCTTCGAATGGTTTCAATTTCCCGGCTGCTACTTTATTTTGCATTTATTAAAAAACGCGTTTAATATTCTACATTGTATTTTTAAAATATATTTATATTACTCTTAAGAGCTCTTTGCCTTGTTATGCATAACTTGATCTTCATTGTCTTTGTTGCTGTAGATAGTGTGAAAATTAAAATTCATTGATAATTTCATTTTGCAAAAGTTCATTTTCCACTTTGTCGCATTGTTTTTATCTCTCGATTCTCTTTCCCTATGGTAATGGTAATGGTAAGCCATAGTGTGCCAGAAAATGTTTTCACAGAAAAAATGGGTTAGTGATTAAAGGCAGTAAAATGAAAAAATCAGCCATTTCTTTTTTTTTGTTTTTTTTTTTTTTTCATCATCATCAGATTCAAGCGTACTTTAGCCAACACATGCTTTTAGTGTCCTTGTGATAATTTACTTGTAAGTTAAGTATAATTTTTACATTGCACAATTTACCAAGTGCCATATAACGGCAAGTAGAACAAGCTGCTCATTTAAGCACATAAACGCACATGCACACACTTACTCATATTTATATACATATCACCATATTTAATACAATCTTAAATAAGTCGTGAGATGATGTTGAAGAAGAACGACATAATGAAGAGTCCAAAAAAAAAATGGCAGAATGTTTTATATATTAAATCAGAAGAGTTGTTTGAAGAAAATGAGAAAAAAAAAATTTCCCAACAAAACATGCGATGAGCGTCTCTTTATATTCATGTAAAGTGAAACGCCTTTAAATTGCGTATGCGCTGGTAATTTGCGGATATGCATGGATGTCAATATTTAAATTTACTTTGGATGATTTCAAGAAGAAAAATGTTTTTATTCTCATTGATAGCAGAGAGGCACGACAATGGATTTAAAAATGCAAAATTATACCCCATCAAGACATAAAGAAGAAAAAAATATAACACGAATTGTTTCACTCAAGTTTCATTCAACAAAAGGGGAGCAAAGTAATCTAGTCTTGTCGCCTTACTTATCAATCACAGCCATTGATGGTTGGAGGGTCGATTAACGTCTCCATTCCGTTTGTATTACTTGAAGACAAATACGATGAAATTGACGAGAGATATAACTTTCAAACACGTTGAGATTAACGTAAGTAGGTCGACAATGTTCACATCAAGCCGATAACGCATTTGAAAAATTGAAATCATTTTGAAAAAATCGAAAGATTTCATCATTCCATCGGCCTATGAGAAAGTCGACCATCGCTGGAAACTTTCACAAGTAGAATGAGAAAAATGTGAAATTTCAATATGCGTTCCCTTTCTGTACTTCTTGTACGGACTATCACCGTGATCCCCTAAGTGATTGGTCGCATTAAAAGTAAATGAATAAATAAATAAATAAAACATAAATTAAATGAATTGTAAAGAGAGGTAAATAAGTAAAGGAAACTTTCATTTTGTATATTCAGACCATCGTTTGGTATAAAAGTATGCAACTACATTCTGTCTCTCAGTCAAGCCCACATCTAACAACTCTGCAACATTTAAATAGCTGATGGTCTAGTGCGCAACCTTCCAAACTCTTTGAGTCCTTAAAAAAAAATGAAGTTTCAAGTTTTTGTGTTTAGGTTTAAATCGCTCTTCAATTTAACAATCTGTTGTAGCGCTTCGTTTCTTTTATATTTCGATATTTTAATAAGCTTCCTATTACGTTACTTCAACTTTTCCTGGCAATTAATTATCACTAACTTTAATGTAAAACTGAATACAATACTTTTTACACTAATTAAAGTGCATTTTTACGCAGCTCTGAAAGGCTATCGAATTTTACATACAGTTCTGATAAAATTAAAAATCGTCGGAAGAAGTTCCGTTTCCTCTTTACGTCATTCTGTTAGCAGTGCAGATGAAAAAAAATATCACTTTTTGAAAAAAAAAACGCTGAAAGCTGAAAGATTATCACTCTCATGTAGTTATCGCTTCATGTAGTTTTCTCGGAAGCGTTTAAACTACAAATGCAATCGTTTCAAAATATTCCTACGATATAGAAGGAGTTGGCGATTTTTTACCTTTGTTCATAAACCTGACCTTTGTTCGTAAAGCTGACCTTTGAAAAGAAGCAAAAGAGATTCGTCTTAAGCTAAGCCTAAGTTGCAACTGTGCTGGAAAATTTTAAACAAACATATCGCTTTACACAAAAGTTCTTTGTGCATATGATTGCATGTGTTTTTGCTTATCTAAAAGTTATGCACGCTGTATACCTGCATATTTATATATCTGTATGTAAATCATTTCCCACACATACCGTATATGTTCATATACTTCGTATGTAAATTTTAAAATAACTTCAAAATTTTGTACATAAATTTCATTTTATATGGAAATATATATGTATATCTAGATACAATGTATATATAAATGAGTATTCAGTAGCGAAAACGATTTATGCTTATCCTCATTTCACAAAGCTTTATATAGATTTTTTAGGTTATGTGGTCAGTTAACTATGCACAGCTGCTACACCTGAAGGATGGTATACCAAGTTTGTCATTCCATTTACTACAATCAAATATGTGCAGAGACTCAGCCAAGTTCATTTGACCCGTTTTATTTGTCTGAGTTATTCTGATTACGTCCTTCAGGAGTATGTAGCACACCAAGTTTGTCCATTGTTCCATTCATTACAAGCACAAGTATCGATATGGATGGAAAACTTCATAAATCTTGTACATATTTCGAGCTAATTTAACCAAGTTTGACTTTGTTTGATTTAGTCGCCAACAAATAGTGTTTATGGGCACGAAAAGTGAATGGTATAGCAAGCGTCTTACAATTTATTGATGTATTTTGGGTCAAATCAATCGCGTCTATTCAGTTTTGAAGCATTAACTGAGTAGGTCCTCGCTTTTACCTAAATCATTGTCAACGCCCTCTCCTTCTCTCTTTATCTATTTATTATTTATTCTTTTTTTTTTTTGAAACATTGCTGCTTGTGTTTTTTAAAGAAGAAAACTAAGAAGCCGCTCGCAATGTATGCAATGTATGCGATTATATTTGGGTTTCGTTAACAACTTAACTACTCTGGCTGTTGCCATTTAATTTCTGTTGTCAAACAAAACTAAGCAAATATCCAAATTCTTTGTTGCGAAGATAGTTGTGTTTGAAAGCATAGCCTACGAAAATATTATATGCACGACAAAGTATTTCAAGTGATTCGGTTTAACCTGAAGTAAAGGTTTTTTTATTTATTTTTAAAATCAAGAAATAGCTACGCAAAACTCATTAATAATGCTCGTTAATGATCGTCGCCTACGTTTCTTACCACAGTATTGGACGTTTAATATGAAAAATGTCTCAACAAAAACACTTATCTTACTTCTAAGCTTTCTCAAAGCATTTAATGTCAAGATAACGAAATTAAAGGCTAAGAAAGGGGAACATTAGATGAGAAAAAATAATTTCAATGCGTTTTTTTACCAAAATTCAAACACATCTCCTTTTTATATTTCCGATTCGTCGCTGGGATGTCTAGGCGAAAAAGTGATTTTTTCCAAGGTCCCCTTCGAAGCCACCTTTAGATCATTAGAGAGAGAGAGAGAGAGAGAGAGAAAGAGAGAGAGAGGGAGTGAAACATATGGCAATTGGACGACGCATATTCCAGACAATACTATGGCGGCACAGAGTTCCCCGGCCAATTTCTCTCAATTTTTGCTTAGTCATGAGAGGCACTTGTGGTCTGGCATTACATTGATAGAGGAGACTACGTTTTATCTATTCTTAAATTCGATGCGCTTTCAGCAAGCACGAAACGTGTTCTTACGTGGCGTCTAACTCGGTTTCGATGCCCTTTGCGTAACTTCATACATGATCTTTTCGTATCTTATTGTCTGGTGAGACCCGCCTTCACTCGCCCCTTATCAATCTCTTCTCTTCCGCTTCTTCCAAGAAGCAACTCCCAGATGAAGGTTTGATCCGCGAAGTTTTTCACGATTAATTCATGTGGTACCCAAACGTTGACCTCCTTCTTGTCCCTTTCTCATCCACAATGTTTAATTTTGCAGCGATGCTATAAAATATGATGCTCCGGCCTTTCTCAATACTTTGAAGACTTTTACCGAATTTATCCACGTTTGTCAAGCAAGGCTTTGCGCGTCCTTAACAACCAAATTTCCAAAACGTGTTGATGATCTTGATAAACCAGCTTCACCAAAGGCATCAATCATTTTTTTCACAAGCCTATGAAGCATAATCGGCCTGATCCAAAACAAAATTGAATTGAATTTCGTTAACAAATGTCACAATAGTTTTTATGTCATTTATGCATAGACGTTCATCGCTTTTCAAACACGTTATAGTACGGCTTGATAGAGGTCAGTATTTTCAAAAGTATGGAATTCGCAAGCCATCTGATTGGAAAATGTCACGACATCTTTTGCTTGCCTATTATTTAGGGTAAATGCTTGGTATTTGAATTTGGATAACAAGGAAGCATGAATTTACCTTAAGACGACTGTCATCGAATAGTTGCTTGTGTTTCAAATATACGCAAGCCATGATAATTCCATGGAAAATTGAAAGTGAAACTTGAAATTAACGCCTGTTAGCGCTCTTTTGTGTGATAGTGAGAAGAGTTCCTTTTATTTTCGTGTGGTGTGTTTGTAATAACATTGCGATTATTATGAAACCAACGGTGTACAGCAGAACCTTAAAATTTATTTTTATTTCTGTTTGACTTACATTTCGATTATTACCTTTGAAATTCAATACAAACTTTCCAGCCTTAATTTAAGGCAGCGTTTTTCATTTCCTTTACTATTTCAGGGTATATGTCCAGTCACTTGTTTATTATTATTTAAAACGTTTTGCGACAAAATGTCTAAAAGAAGGCTATTAAATAGTTGCTGTTCTGTCTCCCCATACATTCTGTGAAGTATCATTTAGAATGATGATGTCCAAAAAGTTTTCACTAGCTTCCAGATGTTTTTCAAGCGAAGTCAGTGAAAAATACCTAAGACTTTCACGTTTGTCCTCGGAACTTTATTGCGTGGCTTCGATTGCGTTTTTAGATCTTTCAATACGATTTACCCTACATTTCCATATCTACTCTCTATCTCTACTGAATCAGGTAAAATTTTTCTTTTTTTTCGTTTCTTAACCTTAGCAAATTTTTTAGTCGAATTTGGAAAGGTTTTCGAAAAGAAAAAATCTTAGCTGAAAACATTGCTATTCGTTTTAGAAAAAACTCAAGAATGATCTTAGGCTTTGAAAAATATTTCAAGAATAATTTTTTTGCTGGAAATATTTTAAAATATTTATTTGAAAATTTGTTTTCAATAAATTGAATCGTCGTCTTTTGTAATTAAACTGAAAAAATTAAATCCTACTTGCCCGCTCACCAATTAAAATTTTATAGAAGCTGTTCTTGATGATATTGTTTATAGCATATATGATAGTAATTGTATTGAAAAACATAAGAAAACAATTATGTTTAAGATATCGTACGTGAAGTATTGTGCGAATGTTATAACGACAATCGAAAATTTGTTTTATAAAAACCGATAAATTAACAGTTTAACCATAAGTTAACTTTGTTAGAGTTTTTTCCATACATACTCATGTATGGATTATATTATATCTGTTGAACGCATTATACATTAAACAACTTTGCATACATTTCTTTACTTTTGAAATGATAAAATTATAGTTGCGATCATGAGTCGTCACTGTACAGAAAACTGCTTTAACCATCGTACAGTATCTCGAATGTTTTTCTTTTGTCGGCTTAATCCATGTGATTGACATTATCCGCATATACTGCCTTAAGCCTGTCATAGACAAAAGCATACACATGTACATTAAATTACCGACTGATACGTTAAGAGGAAAGCAAGAAAAAAAAATAAAGCTAAATAATACTTAATCAAGTCGCACATAGCCGCAATAGTACAAAGCTGTTGTTGAAACAACAGATCTCTGTTGGTTACGGCGGCCTAGAGGTTATAATGCGCGCTAATACACCCAATCAAACATTGTGTGTTTGGTCATTTTTATTTATTTAAAAGTGTGCAAAATAATTGAATTGAACAGAAGCACGCACCGTAAGCTGCGAATTATTTCTACACAGCATGAAAATAATAATTAAACGTTTTTAACGCAGTAGCTTCAGGGATATTGAGAAGTTTCCAATCTACAAACACTTTTATAAACTAAGAAAAAGTCGATGTGTCAGAAGCTTGACTCTCAAGCAATAAAGACAGAGGCCCGACTGGAGAAATACTGGAGAAAGTACGAAGCCTAAGTGGAAATACTAATACTTTCTCATAAGAACAAAAAGTCTTTCGTTAACTTTGAAAGGCCCGTGAGAAGGGCTGTTCTTTTACTTTACAAATAAATTTTATACTGCGTTTTCTTTTTAATTTGACATAACAAACGCTTGGTCACCCTAACTGAACTCATCACACATTCGCATATATATATACTTATACTCATACTAACACTCACAAGAACAAATCAACTCTTTAGCAATTTTCAAGAGACCATTTTGATATAGATGCTTGCAATCAGCACGTGTCAATTAAGATAAATGTCCTCAGGAGGCTTAGACGGAAAAACCAACGAAACACTTCAAATGTAAAAAGCTTGAATATCTGCTAATTTTAATTAATGCTATGATTACTCTATAAATTTTAATATAGCATAACAACATTTTCTAAGCAAAACTGACACATACATGAACATATATATGTGTATATAGATGTATATATATATGTATATATATATATGTGCATATTGTGTCTAAGACTTAACCGAAACTCGAAACATGTTTCTGTGCGTTTGCGTAAGAAACAAAAGTCAAGATTTTATTTAAGAATTTAATGAAAAAAAAATTTAATTTCATTGAAATTTTATTACAAAATGAAGCATACAAATTAAATGAAGTGCAAACGACTATACAGTTATCATCACTTATATACTTGGGCATCATATATATGAATGAATGAATAAAACTCTTCTTTTATTGCCTGAATGTGTTTTATGAAAAAAATTAATCTTAATTTCAATCCACAACTAAATACACGAACGTTTATATCATTCTAACCCCTCGCTTTTTGAAATCTTTATCTTATTATCGTTTTAATTTATTATGCTGATACCGCCGACGTCAATGACGTCGAAGATTTCTTAAGATTTCAGCTATCCGTACATGTGTTCATATAAACATAGTTTTGTTCGTCTTACAAGTGCACTAAGATAAATAAAAGCCTTTCTTGAATGCATTATAGAAGAACTCATACATACGAGACGATATTTTGCTGTTAACATGTATTCCATAAATTTTATTTCATTCGGCTGACGCATGTGACAAATTGACATCGACATGTGAAATCTAACATAGACATCGCTTGTCGATTGTCAGATGTGTGTGGAAAAGCTGTTGTTGACATTTAAACGAATTCATCGCAGTTATTTAGTTCGAGTGCATGGATACCTATGTCTTTCGTACGTGCGTCTAGCAGAAGTTAATCATTTAGAAAAGTACGTTTTTTTTTCTTCTCTGCCGAAGTCTCGACCTAAATATAATAAAAACAACAAAATATTTATTATACATATTGCGTAGATGCTATTTATAATAAATATTCTCAAGGTGAAACGCTAAAGTTGGGCAGCACTAACCATTAAGTATCCTACGCCATTTCTCCAAATAATATTCTTCACCTAATTCACCGAAAATTATATCTTGTTCCCATATAAGGATTTACTTTTCACGTGACTCCTTATAAGAGGGGCGACTACACGAACGTGAACCGATTTGGCCCCAAATTATAGTAAAGTTCATGTCTCCTGTTGAGGAACTTTTTGCTATCCAATCGTTTTGGTCATTGAAATCCCAAGCCAAGCGGACGTTATATCTCTCCGATAGTTTCTATATAGTTAATGGACGACCAATTTTATATGCATTTGTATATAGAAATCGAACAGGCAGATCCGTAGATGTTTGTCGAGGAATGTTACAAGTTAATTGACTTTTTGAGAATAAGCAGTTATAACGAAAGAAGTCGTAAAAATTGTTCATTTAATCTGGTTCGTATGACGTCCGGGGTTAGGTGAAAACAATTTATGAAAATATGTCGAAAACCGTCATATTAGCCGAACATACAGACAAACATGCATTAGTGTAATAAAACGCAAGTTCTTTCGAGTGTTGTTCATCATACCCTAACCATAAATGTACAGTAATTGCAAGGGTGAGAAAAATTGCTTTCATGATATATACTTAAATTCGCTAGATGAACTTATAAGATGTATGTACACATATTTATTTATATGTATATAATTAAATATATATATTTATATGCATACATATTGTTTGTATATATACACCTAGCCTGTCCTCGTTTAAAGCGAGCCATGTGTACATTGTTCGTCCGTCAGTTTGTCCATTTTTTATTGCTCTTTAGTCACATACGATCACTTACGATGATAGAAAGCTGAAAACCCCACAAATTTCTTCTTTCTTCCTTCCTTCCTTCCTTCTTGATTTGCCTATTATCAAAGAGTGCAAGTTTCGATACACATTAAATGAACAGTTGTGTGTGTTTAAAAGTTAGTAAAAAAAAAAGTAACAAAAAGAAATAAGCAACTTTAGTCGGCGCATACTACCCACACCTATGCATTTCGCTTCACTGCGCGCTTCCGCGCTGACCAATATGGCCCATTTTCAATACCGGCCTGTGTGCAGAAGCTTCTACTGTTTCTATCAAATTTAAAGTCAATATCTTCATTTTTGGTACCTGGAGAGTGCCAACAATACACAGACGGACAGACATGTTTAAATCAACCCAAAATTTTATGCTGATCAAGAATGTATATACTTTATAGGTTCTCCGAAGTTTTTGGGTATTACATGCATTAAGAAAAAAAACAAAATGGTTATATCTCCATCTTACAGTGGTGGGTATAGGAAGAAAAAAACTTTTTTTTGATTTAAATCTTTGATTTAAATAAATTTTATGTAGATTCATCAAAATAATTTCTTTCGTTAGGAAATAAGAACACATCCTATACAAATACATACCCATGTTAGACAAATGGATCATTAGTTCGGATTGAGTGATTTGCTATGTTAACGAATTCAAATCCTTAGAAAATATTACATATCTCTTTAAGCAAGACCACCCGGACATGTAGGTAATCATGTGGTAATGTTCTCAGTTGAAGATTACAACTTGATACGCAGGCAATAAACAATATTTAAAGCTTAATTCCTTTTCACATCCACATCACAAAAAATCATCAAAATCATCATTTGTTTATATGTAAACCCTTTTTTTCGGAACTTTTATAAAAATGTGTACATGTTGCTTATTGTATGTGTTTTGTAAAATGCGCTAGTATGGAATGAAAAATATAATCCCATTGTTTGTTCAGCAAAAATTTAACCATATATACATATACATATATATATATTTGTTTACTTAAGCGTAACATCGTAAACTTTCTACCCTAACTTTATGAGTAAAACTAATTAAATTATTTCGCTGTCTTAGGGCGATTTTACAAAGCTTTCTGAGTGCTAACTATTCGTTGGCCAGGCAATGTTACTGTAAAGGTTCCCGAAATCTAGTTGTGTGTGCATGCTGAATACAAAACGAATAGATCCCTTTGTTGAAAACCTGAAGAAGGAATGGTCCGATTTTTTGGCCCCTCGAAACTGTAACTTCAGGATTTAGTTAATTATCGATCAGATTCTGCCGTCTTTCTTGGCTAGGCTGGTTCGAATTGTTCTCTTGTTCAGTTCATGTTTATCTTCCGCGCTTTGCAAAGCTAGATAATTATCTTCTCCAAACTACACTCAGAACTTAAGCAATCCTATTGTTGATTACAAAGGTATAAAATGACTTTCGTCGGAAACGGAACATTTCTTCGAGCTATTGCAAGAAACAGTCAAAGACCTAGAGCTTTTCAAGCAAACCAAATCCACATTTACACCAATTACATCCGGCCAAAATTATGGCAGAATGCGGATGCGTGCGGAACTTGTCACAGTTTGCTTGAAAACTCTTGATCGCGTGCCGTATGTGTAAGACCGTTAATAGCCTTCAACATCAAAGTAACGCGGGCTATGATGTACTTATGTGTGTATGTCTCCGGGGTGAGTGTTCGGCGGAGTTAAAAAAGATTTGACCGCCGGTCACAACGGTATAGCTTTCTCAGTCTCCCGTATGCCGAACAAAACGCCACCGCGGCTCGTTCTTCCACTGCATGGTGCACCTTTGGACCAATCTACTTACGACGGTTTTTCCCACCGTACTTCACGTTTCCTCTCTCAATTCAAATGTGCGCTAAAACTATTTCTTTATTGCCCCGCCCTCAACTTGTACTCTTACATGGCATTCACAGAAAACAGAAATTCCGGAGCAACTTATTAAATATTGCACATATAACAAGCAGCTCTGTTCGCCTTATGTGCATAAAACTTGGAATATAAGATGCGTACTGCCCAAGTTCAAGAGCAGAGCGCTGTTAAGGTGATTGGTAGTTTTCTTTCCTACGAATTTATCTTCATGCCCTTTAGAAGAATTTAAGCATTACTTTCCCAATGTTATTGTCATTATGTGTTCAGAAAATTGATATTAAAAAAAAAAAAAACGTGACACAATCACTTTATGTCTGAAGTTATTTTCAATTATTCCGTACAAACAAATGTGATTGAAAAAAAAGAAAAAGAAAATGCGTTTTTTCGCCATAAAAAGTTGCCGCCGCGTATTTGCATTAACATCGCATGGAAAATTAATATAATAGAAAAATAATAAGCAGAGGTTTTAAAAAATAAGAAAAAGTTGAAAACATTGAAAAGCTTTCTTCATGATTAATCAAGTTTATGTTCAAGTAAAATAATATTATTTATGTCAAAAACTATTTTTCGAGTAAGAATTTTTTTTTTTTTTTTTTTTTTTTTTTGCTATAGCACGCTGAGTTTCTTCATAATAAGTTCGTCTTCAAAGAAATTGATGAAATTTTCTGCAAGCATTCGAAGGCACGCCGGCACGAATGAGTGATGTAACGTCGACGTCTCGTATATGTAATCTCTGTATCCGAAAATATGGTATCAATTTTAATAAGAATTTTTTAGAAACGTTTTTATTACTTTGAAGTTTTTTTCTTTTAAATATTTCTTGGAATTTTGTAGAAAATAAAAGTTACGCGTTAACTGACAAAATCCGATATGAAAATGACACGCTATCTCTTTCTCCTTACAAAATGAAATATTTGGAACAAAATTGCATTCAATGGCTAAGCAAGAAAGTTTAATGTAATAGAACAAAATGTATAAGAAAATTGGGACAGTGGAACAATTGAATTAATTTTACACTCGACTTTGCTCCCTCGAAACTATAAGCTCTGCGTTAACTTTAACCAGTTGTTGTTTATATTGTTTTGCTTTTCGCAAGTATTTATTATTGTTATTATTTCGCAAATTGCAAAAGAGAGAGAAAATTAAAATGTAAATCATATTCTCGGACATATAGAATAAAGGTTTGTGTTATATCATTTATATTTTTTCATTTCACAAAGCATTTATTACGAGTTTGTAAATTAATTTTTTGGATACGAAAAATAAAAATCAAATGCAAACCATATTGTTGGACATGTAGTATAGAAATACGTAGTCATTTATAGGGATCAAGTTCAAGTGATTCTCGTAGAGAGATTTTGACTTTAAACGTAAGAATATTTTCCACTGTTTAGAGTATAGAGTGCAACAGTCATTCCTTCCTATATATCAGAGGATAAAACTTTTCTCATAAGTCGGAGTTTAAAATGTGCTTTAATGCCTTTTTCGCAAGATTTAGGATAGGAATTTTCATCAAAATAATACAAAAGATATTTTTTGCTTGTATTCTCTTAAATTTTTTTATTGCAGTAATGGCTTACTGTAATAAGCTATATCTTATGTATGTACATATATATATATTCTATTGCTTACCTTGATTTATTTATATGTTTTTTTTAATCCAAGTGTGGCATTTATTTAAAAAAATTAAAATATAAATAAATTTTTGGACGGTTTTTGTTTTTTTTGTTTTTGCCTCTGCAAATAGACGTTAATGTCCGCAATAATCTCTGCTGTTTGCTAACTGTTCGAACACATAACATGCACACACCAAAATTCAATTATTCAAATTGTTAAATTTTTATTGTATATTTAATAGTTAGATACGCGCACACAGACATCTTTAAATCTATTTGCATATATGTATATGTATCGATAGATGAATTTATATTTATGTATATATATATATGTATATATATATATAGAGGGTTACCAACTTACTGACACAATAATTCATGCACAGTGTCTACGCGAGCAGTAAGTGGTTGAGTATTTAAATCTCCAAAGTAGACAAAATTAGCATTAATTCGCGACGAAAACACATTTTGTGTAAACTTTTTCAAACGCACATCGCTGGAGAGAATGACAGCATTTGTCAGCATTACTTATTCATTCGTTCACATAAATAAAACTTATTTACATTTTAGAACAAATTGTTTTTGTTGTTCGGTGTTTTGAATAGCAAAATGAAGAGTGGGCCGCAATGGACATTACTGCGCGAATATGGAGACAAATGAAAAATTTTACTATTATTGGATTTGCAGAAGTGTATATATATTTATAGGATATATATATAGCTTGCTTCTTCTTTTTTTATAATAACACTCATATACAACCAAGTTTCACAAAATCCCCTGAGACCTGTTCATACATATCAACAACAGTCCTCTTCAATATTATACCAAATTTTACGACCGATGAGAGTTTATCGGTTGAAGAATTTCAGTTTTTTAAAGTTCAACGACGAACATTTTGCGTATTTTAAGACATCTTTGCAATCTTTGCCGTACTTTTTTCCGATCGTGGGAGTTCTAACAAGAGAGGATCGGACCGACTTATAATTTTATGCATATCTAGAATACACATAAACACATCTTTTACGAGATCGTCGACTCTTTCTAAATGTGTGTGAAGTGACTTTCTTTGGTAGCGGTAAAGGCAGCAAAAAAACACTATTTCTCGTCGAATGGAATTTTTTTACTTGCTTTTTCAATAATGACACTAACTTCAGTTTTACCCTTTAGACAGACAACAGAGAGGATCCAATGTCAGTTCCTGTCCTTTTCCAAAACCTTTAGACAAAATTCCGGTTTTTCTTCTTATTTTCTTTTTATTTTGGTATAAGACAAAGTTAAAATTTTGTCACTTGATTGAACGTAAGCCGTATATAAACATTATATCATAATGTATAACGAAAGAACTTTAACTTAAACCCAATATTATGGAAATCTGGTTGCTTTTTTATTTAAACTTTATATATCGTCGTCATAGCAAACATTCAGCTCCTATGAAGTAATGATTATGTTGATTAAAAATATTTGCTTTTTCTTCACGGATGGCCAGGAAAAACTGGCAAACGAAGCGCAGTTGCATCCCTTCTTTTATTGTGCGTTTGTTTTTTTTTTTTTTGTTTCTTTTATTATGATAGCATAGTTTTTGCCGCTACTGCTCTTGTATATACATGTGTATATATGTATTAACATAAGTAAGAAAAGAAAAAGAAGAAAATGTTACGGACTGACAGAAAATCGTCGATTGTCTTGTGATGTTTTACAACAAAATTTCTTTATCTTTGCCGCTTTCAATCAACCACTCATTAACATATTATTCTATTATGTTAATTATGTATATAATAAATGGTAATAAACTGTCATTGAATGCAGATTAAGACTTTGCGCAATTTTTTAAATGACTTTTTTACTGAAAAAAAAAAAGCAAAAAAAAAATCTAATTCCTTTTGAACTTTCAATTATGCTGACACTCTTAAGGCCTATTAAACTCTTTAGAAATTTAATTTATCTAAACATGTGTTTTTAAATTGAAAGCATAACTTAATCCTCAGTTCAGTTCAACTAAGTCCAGAGTGAATAATAATAAATAATGTTACTAAAGACAGAAAGAGGAAATAAGAATTTAATCAAATTTTATAAACAGAAGGAACGAGAAAACTCATAAAAATTATCTGCCCTGAATACCGTTTGATACAATATGTTCTTGTTGTTGTTGTTGCTGTTCAAAAAAAAAGCAAAAAATTTTATATTATTTTACGATGTAAATTAAAGTTTAAATTGATGCAAAGGAAATAATTGGATCCTTTCATTCCCAAAATCTAACCCTCCTCATGGCGCTATACTGGCGTGTAGGGAATTCTATTGACAAAAACGTTAAGATATGCTCTCATGGGTCGTAATTTTTTTTTCTATTGTAAATGCATAAACTAGACGTAGGTGGGAATAATGTTAAGTTGTAACTGGAAATGCTGCTGAATATAATGCAGGAATAACTTAATTTAATTAAACATGTTATAGCTTGTAAGGAACTAATTGTTGTTCAGCGAGGCAATCTCTGAAAATATTTTTATTTTTTAAATCCAGAAAGTGAAGGAAACGAGAAAAGTCGAATTCAAAATCATTTCATTCTTTAATATCAGCAGTAAGTTTAACTAAGGCATAGAAGGCGGGTTCTTAAAAGTAGTAAAAATATTTGAAAAAAATTGATCATTGATTGATCCGCGTCTTGAATTAATTATACGGTTTTTTGAGTAAAAAAAATTCAATTACGAATACCTTGATGCAAGGAAATGTTGTCTGCAAAGAAGAAAAGTGGCACTTCCCTTCACGTTTCTAATAAAATTTCACAATCATTCTTGAGCGCAAGACGTGCTAGATCGAGCATCTACAAAAATCTTTCGCAAGCGCTACATAAGCGAGTAGTTCGCATTGTATCTATTTTAGCATACAATTTATCCGTCCCGGGTAAAGTACCGGGAAGGAGAATTTCAAACATCCTCCATAGAGACTCACATGAAGCAATTGCGATATATAAACAACAAGTACTTGATTAATGAACGGTTGGAAATAGAACAGAATGAAACCAATGACAAACTTAATCATCAATTATTGAGGACCGCCGATGCAAATAATGAGCCTTCAAAACACATTATTTGACGTTTAGTGAAAGAGTTCGAAAAAAGACTATTTTTGCAGGAAACAATGTTGTGAATGCCCAACCGTTGTGGAAAACGAAAAAAAAAAATAATAAAATCCCATTAACTTAAGATATGATTTCCAAAATTAAAGAACATTACACCGACAGTCACACTAAGGCATTATGAGTCCATTTGAAAGTAGGTTTAGAAAAAAAAAAAAGTAAGATAAGAAAGCAATCACCCTCGCAGGACCATTCACGAACATGTACGTGCATGTGCAGATGATATATACGTATGGTTATCCGTTTTTCAAGAGCAGCAAACCTTTCAATAAAATTTTTAAGGCTTAATTTTCTTTTTAATGTTGTCTTCAACTTTATTAATGATAAAGAGATCGTAAAACGTTTCATTCACTTGCTGTGGAAGCATAATAGAATTATACTCAAAAAAATATACCGCAAATGTGCATTCATCAGCATCAAGAACAGTTTGGACTAACATTATAAAAGATGTCAGCACGAGCATAAAGGCAAACAAACCGCCTATTAAGAGAAAGCCGCGAAATAGTTCGTGACTAACGTTTCTCAAAGCGTCAAATTTTACATAAACATACACTGACATGTGCATTTATGTATTAGTGGTAGGCAGACAGACACATGCACAAAACTTGGCATTTGTTTTATTAATCTGCTTTTAGGAGCCAAAACACGTTATGCTTGGGCTTTTTGCTTGCAAGCATGAAGATATTTGAATACGATAAAGAAATGATTATTCGATAGAGGTTACGAATAAAAACGACGTTCAACTAAAACCTACTCGCTTCTTGCCAGTCAATAAACCGGCTATTTAGTAGGCATAACCGGAAGAGGATTTTGTAGGCAGTAGTAGTAAATATTTTGAGTTATAAAAAACACTTGACTAACGTAGACCACACTGGCAAAGTGAATGAGGGAAAATATATATATATATATATATTTGATTTTTTGGCTTTTCTTTTCTTTTTTTTTTTTGCTCTGACAAATCGCAGTGAATGGCACGACACACACAGAAAGCTGGTCGGTCGTTTGGTTAGTTGATAGGTTAAACTCTCACGGAATACCCAAAAAGAAATTTATAGGATATTTTTGGGTATTTTTTTTATATATCGCGTGAGAGCTACTTAAAATCGCATACAAAAGGAAAACATTTGTAGGAAAAATCCTTTACGTTCACTGAAATTCGTGTCACTTTCTTTATAGGCCACAACAACAACTCTTACATTCTCAACCGCAATATGATGGAAATTAAAATTTGTATTTTTTTATACAAAAGAGGTAACGAAAAATTATGCATTATTTTGAATTTGATATTTGCCTTTAATTATTTATTTCTCTTTTTTTTTTTTGTATATTTATTTATTAACCACCTTTATTCCAGCAGTTATGTGTTGCGATAAATAATGGTTAGCACAAGATTATCGTAAACAAATCTTTACACTATTTTATTGTAATTTGATGGCTTTGCAGATAACATATACACTGCTTTTTGGGTTTGAAGCATATAGTTGTTTATAGTAACCGCAACGGAGCAGCATTGCTTTTAAAATGTTAATCACGCACCGACAACTGTACACCGTATATCTATCTATATCTATCTATACGTATCTTATACTTTTCCTATGTAAGAGCGCTTTTACATTCTTTACCGTAAGCATCAAATCAATGAATTCGTGCGTACGTGCGTGCGTGCGTGCGTGCGTTCGTGTGGTACGTTTTCCTATTTTCTGTTATTTTTTGCTTCTTCTTCTTCTTATTTTTTGTTTCTTTACTATATATTTTTATGTTAATTTACACGCGTTCATAACAATTATCCGTCGGTAACGTGTGCACCGTTTTGAGCTCGCGTATCTACTAAATTGCCGAATTCGTTGGTTTGCCTTCGTTTTCGAGGAACAGCTCGCAGAGTTATATGCTGTTGTGTTGGTGAAGTTTGTCTTTTTTTCACTTCTATACGTCTTTTCTGTTACGGTGGCTGTTTTACTTTTACTGTTGGTGTGTAGTAGTATTTCGTTTATTCAACATTTTTTTTTTTTGTTTCTCTGTCGTCTTGACATATTTGATACTTGCTCGGCTCGTGCTCTAAGCAAGGCAACAGAAAAACTCCACACCAAAGCTGCGCGTGCCTCGCAAACATGCACAAAGAGAATGGCAAATATCATCATTTCTCATTTATCTTTTTAGCATTCTTCCGATTATGATGATGTGTTAATCTACGAAACTTGGTAAAGAGCAAAAAGTTTATCTTATAGATAAAAATAATTTTTTCGAAAATCTTTTAAGAACATTTTTATGTTACGCGATTGGTTTATGGTATAGATGTTAAAGGCGACATAAATTGGTTTAAATATAACGTGTAACAGCATTTTCATGCTTGTGCTGCTGGTGTGGAGGTAGCAGAAACTCCCATGAGATATTTAAATTCAGGTCGTTCGTTAAAAATAAGTGCGAGGTGAAACTAACATTAATAACAACGACAACAACAACAATAGAATTAAACTGAAAATGAAGATAACAACATTAACAACATTAAAATATAGACAGAGTAATTTCTAGAAACAAGGTAATCTCTCCACCAGTCAATTTGGAAGACATCAATTATTATTTTGCATCGCATTAGAATACCTTTGCACTTAACATTGAACATTGAAAGTGTACTCAATTTATCAATGCGTTACTTGGAACCTCGATGAAAATGTGTTCGAAATTTTCACTTAGGGGATACGTTTAACATCTCAACTGTAAGCATAAGATTAGCTTTAGCCGATCATGTGGAAGGCGTGAAAAGGTAGCGATTGGTTTTCTAAAATCGCTAAATGTCCAACGGGAGCTGCGATTTTCTTCAAGATGGTGTATAGGGTAAAATTAGTTAAAAACTTTCAAAACAACTGCTCGGCATTTTCAAATTTTGTTGTTTCACAAGAACAAATGTTGGACAAAATCTTACAAATACAACAAAAGAGAGAGCAATATTGGTATCGATGAGAAATTAAATTTTCATTTCCAAGTGACAAGGACAATGTGATTAACAAAAATATTATTGTAACACAACCCCAGTTATATTCCGCCTGAGTGGCCGAGAGGCAAGGCTCTCGACTAGCAACTCAACGGTCGTGGGTTGAAATTTCAATCTGTGGTAGAGATTTTAACAAAGCCGCAAGCCTTAGATGCTAGTGCTTTAAGACTTTAGTCTTAGAATTTATTCTCTTGTTAAATTTATAATAATAAGTAACAGTTAGCAGGTCAGTAGGATGAAGTTACGTATGTTTTATAAATAATTGATTGCAAATATATTCTCAGCTCGGAGATCTAAAGTTTCTATGTGTGTCTATAATTTAATATACTCGTCAATAAATCTGATCAACTCACCTCACCTTTCATCGGTTTATTTTCGCTTAAAATTTTTAGAAACGCGGAGAAAGTAGAATAAACTAAACCAACCTTGAGAATGACTAAAAGCCGAATACGATTAAAATATAATTCCCAAGTGTAAGTTGTAGCGTCTGTGTTCTGCCGTGATGTATCCGGCCGGATACAGCTGAGAGCCCAGATGCTCATCCGCGACGTGAGTCTCTCCCGTAGTACTCTTGAGCAGTGACGTAAAATAGAGAGATGCATAATTTCAAATTATCCTCCAATTGAGTCCTTTAAGTCGGGAAAAAGGTCCTTGTACATTTTTTAGAAAATCTAGTTTTTTATTGGCTTAAAGTATGCGCCGAAAATTCTAGCATACAGAGAAAACAGTTCGTCAATTAAAAGCAAAATTTTCCTTGAAATTTTGAGTGTTTCTCGAAAAAACTGCCTACCCTGCTAGGACGTAGCACCTAAATGTTTATTTTCTCTTAACGTCTAACTTCTCTAGTCTGCTCATTTACAATTATTTGCAAACAAAAATACGTTAGTGTGCAGTTCCACATAAACGTCGATTGCCGTTTTTTTCTTCTCCGTAAACTATGAATATTCAGCTATAGAATTATAGATGTCCTTGTTATATTTTCAGTCGCCAACAAATCGGCAACAAAAACGATAGGCTCTGATACAATATCTAATATCGCAAAACTTACGAGGCGAGGATAAAATCGCTGCTGATTGGTTAACGAACCAAATATGATGCGTTCCGATTCAAATATGGTTCCGTTTCTGGGAGAAGTTATAAAATTCCTTTCCAAAGCGCATCTAAACCGCTCTAGCTCTAAAATTGTAACTAGAATTATAAACTCGAGCTATATCGTTACTCTAAACCATATTTTCAACCGATGAAAATTTTAGTTGTATGCTTTTCGCTTATGTGGCAACCAGATTAATATTTGTAGGGCGGACTTGTGTCTGTCTAATTCAATTAATAAAAATTGAATGCAATGAAAAAAGAGTTCGTAAAGTTCTTAAAATTTCTCTTTCTTGGACTTGGCACACTTCCTTTCCTGAAGCCGAAATAAAAGGGAAATATGGAAAGAATGCACGCACGATTATAAAAAAATAAGAACATTTTTCCGTTGTTTTTTATTTATTTATTTTTTTTATGTATATATTTTCCACACACATGTTCTTCACATAAGCTAAAGCCCAGAATCAAGGCGAACAAAGAAGTGAAAATGTTCCCACAACAATATGTTAAACACCATGCCAACCAGACTTTTTCACAAAAATCTACGCGCGCACTTTTTGTTGACTAGAGCTGTCGCCCAAAAAGGATGACTGCCAAGCTGCTATAGAGATTGCTTGTACGACTAAACGACAGACTGCTTGCTTTTTGTTGTTTATTTACTTGACTGTTATTGTTTTGTATTGTTTAGCATAACATTGTTTGTGCTTCGGTTGGCTTCAGTTAAGTGTTCATATACTTACTTATATATAAATATGCGTACACAAATATATATATACATACAATGTGTTTTGATACAAGGCATTTAAGATGAATGCGTACACTTGTTACGAAACAATTTCATGAATGAGGGTTTTAAAGTTTTCTTTATTTTATTAGAAATTAAATAAAAGAGAACAAAAACAAAAAAAAAAAAATAGGAAAGAAAAAGAAATCTTGAAATATAAATGAGAAAAGTGTGAGAAGTCATATTTTTATTATTATCATATGTTTATTATTATTATTATTATTATTATCATTATTATTGTATTGTGTAGTATTGTGGATTAATAATCACAGCCAGGGTTCAACGTTGGTAATGTTGTTCGCCATGGGTTCGAATGAAATGAGTTTTTAATTGTGTTCATTTGATAGTTTCTCCTCGCTTTCATTTGCATTTCAATGATTGTCTTATTTTTGGTTTATTAATCGTTACGTTTAGTCTTAAGTGTTTATTGTTGATCGTCTCATTAAGTAAGCCGCCATGAGGCAATTTGAAAGCCAGCCAAGCCAGCAAGTATAATCGAACAAATACACAACAGGCCTCGTCACAAACTACATTTTGCACTTTTTTCTCGTTTTCTTTTCATTTGCCCAAAAATGTACGATAAGTACGTGATGCCATATTAATCGGATGACTATAAGCTCCTAGGATTTCAATAAGGAAATGTATCCTCCGATGTATTTGACATCATTCATGTTTAGTCTTGCCGGGAACATGTTTTCCTAACGCTTCGCCTTGAGAATCGAAATCAATGAAGTGTATGGAGATTTTAAATGGTTCAGAGTCGCTGAACTGTGCCTAAAGTCATTAAACGGTTAATGTGACGCGGGTAGCGCAGATTAGTGGTAAAACAAAATAATCTTCAAAATCGAAGCTTGAAGCACTTGATTTTCACTTCAGTGTTTCCAAAAAAAAAGGAAAAGAGAATTCAAAACGACACAATTTTTTTTTTAGTTCGATTGAATATATTATTGTTACTCTAAGAAAAGCAAGTTAAGCAAAGATTAAGGATTGACAAAAAAACCAAATTTTCATAATCTATAATATTAGGTGCGCATGGTTCATTATTCCCATCTTTGTAGCAATATACGTAGAAATCTTTTATTGTGTGTTCAGATCCAAAAATCCACAAATCAACGATGTTTTGAATTTATGTTGTATCGTAAACGAAGGGATGTGGTCCATTAGCTGAAAATATTTTGCTTTCAATCTACAAAGTCTTGCATGGATACATTAAATAAATAAATAAAAATAATTGTACCGTAAAGAAAAACTTTTCCTTATATTCGGCGGAGGCCGTATCTTTCATTTCATATCGCTGCTATTAACGAACCATAACTCACAAATTTTTGTTAAGAAAACGGTGTTCACGCTCTACTGCGGTCTTCTGCTTTGACCAATTTGGCCCGTTTTCAATACCAACCTGCGCACAAACACATTTAATATTCATACCAAATTTGAGGTCGATATCTTCATTTTTGCGACCAATAACATATACCCCACACATGCACAGACGGACAGACATGGCTTAATCAATTCAGAATTTCACGTTGCTAAAGAGTATATATATATATATATATATATACATATACATATATATATATATATATGTATATATATATATTTTCTAGGATCTGTGAAGCTTCCTTTTGGGCGTGACTTAGTAGTAGTGAGTACCATGTAGAAAAACTTTACCTATTTATTATTTAATCAAATTCTTTCTCTCAAAATTCTTGAGAAATTAATTCGAAGACTTAGTCTGAGATTTATTATAATCGGTTTTCTAAAGGTCAAAGAATTGTATCAAACTAGGACGATATTGTATTAAAAATTTATGTCTTTCCTATGTTTTCTATACGAATTCAATTTTCAGGGAATTTCGGAATTATTGAGCAAATATTATCGATTGTATGCATAAGGCAATCCGAAAGACGATGATTTATTATATTAATTAACAATTTCGTTTCAATTATAAAAAAAAAAAACCTCGAAATATATTCAAATATAATCTATATTGTCAAGTTTCTCTTTGGTCAATTCGTTAGCTTTAGTAGAGTATTTAAAAAAAAAACGTCGCTCCGTATAAACACTTTTGTCAAAGTATCGCTTTGTTTATCTATTTTGTGGGTGTTTTTTATCTGCTTTAATTGTATGGCTGCAGAGACAAATATTTCCACATATACTTATATTATACTTATATACACATGCATATATTATACTTATACACATATGGCCGTTTTTTTTTTTTTTTACCAAACTAAATTAATATTCATAAAGAAAAAATGTAAAAATACATTGTAGTCAGGTAATAACACCCTACATCACTTTGACATCTGTTTATTTGCATGAAAACCCATACATAGCAGGAGGAGGGGGAAAATCAAACATTAATTTTCTTCCCCAAGATTTGATTATTTTTGTATATGGTCATCTTAAGGTATTAAAAGTTAGACTGTGTTTCGATATAAATGTTTACTGCTGACTGACACCGGTACCTACGAAATTCAATTCTGATACATTCAAGTTAATGTGAAATTACTATTGCTAAGCCAACATTCATGAAAAAATATTAAAAATTAGATCATTAGGAGGCGGTTCAAGAAACGGGCCCTCGCAACTCATTATTTTTCACCTTAATTTAGTATACGAAAGCAGCTTTTCTTCAGCAAATTTTGTTAACAAATTTTACAGCAACTTCGTCAAAATATATCAAGAAATTTCCACCTACAACTTGAACACAACAATACTTCACTCAGACGGACGGATAGACAAAGTAAATGATTGAAATAATGAGGAGAAAATGCTTCCCAATTCTGGATTTAGTTAGTATTTCAGGATGTTGCATACATGAGCAAAAACTGAACATACCTAGTACCACAAATGTTGTAGGGTATAAATACTTGGAAAATCACAACAAATCATTAATTTTTTTTTTATAAAGACATAAATAAACGACACAATATTAAATGAAAGTAGGTTGTCATGTTTATATGGATCTTCCATATATTTGTAGATAGACTTATCTTTAATTTTATCAGATACTCTCACTTACTTATGCAAATGGTTAACAAACCTGAAAAACAAATGCAATATCGATGCACTCATGAAAAAAAACAAAACTGCAGTTGAAGTTTTTTTACAGATCTTAACTATTAAGCACAGAAAACAGGCAAAAAACGAATTAAGAGACACTCGCAACTTGAAGATTTGCTTGAGAACTCTACAAAATCTCTATTGTCATTCATCGCTATGTTCCAACACTCGCGCTTAAGTTCAACGCATTAAACAATAAACGTTCGATTTTGAAATGTCGCCGATTAAATGTTCATTTACCTGTTTGTGGTTGTTCTCAACCTGTGTGTGGTTAAGTGCATTAGTTTCCACACACTTGAAAAATTCGACGGAAATAACATACACCAACACAACACGCACACATACATGCATATGTACGCAGTATTGCAAAATCAAGAACACGTTAAATATACGCGATCTTATGACGCTTGTCGATGATGTGATTGAATATTAAGATGATTGTTATAACATGGCTTTTATCCCGCATGAACATTCATTGTAACATACCTATGTCTAATGATATTACCGAACGGTAGCTTTTTCCCATTTGACAGTTTTATTTCCACCAATAAAACTGAGCAAATTGCTGCTAATTCAAAAAGTTTATGCATAAAAAATTTGTAATATAAAGCGGTTGTGTGGATGATAAAACTGGTTACTCATGTAGCATCACTGAAATAATATACAACCCAGCAGTTCCGATAAACTGGTTCAAATCTTCACTATATGTTTATATGGGAATGTAAAAAAAAGCATTAAAAATTGAAAGACAGCGATTGTTTGACAGCGATTGCGCTGCCGCGTTAAAATGTTACTCTCGTTAACGCAATCTTTCGAAATACGAGCAGCAAGGCCAAGGCAAGCACCAGGATGGATGGACTTGAAAACAGAATATTTAAGAAAATTCATCTTAAAAATGTTCATCAATATCGCACATGAGAATAGTTCGTTGTTCGCTTACTATAAGTGTAATATATTTAAAGAAATCGTTTATACCCTTGTTTTTAGGCGAAATGAACATTTTCCAAAGATTCCACCTGACAACAATGTTCAAAAGGAGTGTAGAAGAGATATTCTTTCAAGCTTCCCTTGAAAGACGCGTGTTTTCCGTGGGTTTTTGCATTGAACTACACTGTATTAGGTGTTTGCAAAAATTTTGATCAGCGACTTCTAGAGATAAAAACTGTAAGGAAATGGGAAATACAACCCGTTTTCACCTTCCTCTTCAAAAAGTAAGTTTTCTATTTAAACTTATTGACTTTTTCAGCGTACGCCGACACTAATCATGAAACGCTCAAAATGCTTCTTCTTCCAAGTTAATTACTTTTGCTGCTCATTTGACGAAATCTGGTGCCGAAGCCCGCTGAATACGTTCAGAGGCTTATGCTACTGCTGCCGCCTCATAGCCCAATGTCGGTTTTGGGTTCAACGGTTCAAAAGTGGCGAAACGAATTACTTGAAAATGCCATTTTTGCCGACTTGTTGCAAGGGTTGTCTCTGCCTCAGGTAAGATTAAGACTTTTGAAAATGCATGTTCCCTTTAAGAACATATAGATGAGGGAGTTCTTTAGAAACTTCGAGATCATAGACAACGACGTATATTTTCCCAAAGAAGACATGGCGATCTATAAAATGTATGTCAGACTTCACAAACACTTATACCGTAGTAGGTAGCGTTGCCTTGTTTATTTTAACTTGTCTGACGCGGGCAATTGATTCTTCATTTTATTCATTCTCGAAGGCATTTCCCGAACTATTATTATTATCGAAAGAACTTGATAATTGGCTATATTTAACCTATAATGTCCAGGTGAAGATTTGTTTCTTTCAAAGGGTTACTTAAACTTTATTTTCAAGCAGTAGGGCCACTGTTACGAGCTAAAAACAGAGGAATTTTTTACAATGAGAACCGAAGGCACTCTAGGATAGAAATCTGCGTCATGCAGTGTAGCCGGTCCGTACGTAAATTTAAAAAAAAGAAAAAATCGTTTGATCTACATATCTGTAGGTAGTGAGGCACGTATGTTTTTTTTAAAAATATTGATTTTTGTACGATGGGCGAGTATTTGAACATAGAAGCACAATTTTTATTAAAACAAAATATAAAAATTGGTTGAGTTATGCTGGGTGTCGTTTGCAAAAATCATGTTTGGAGCATTGAACTCATTTAAAGTTTCGAGTGAGTTCAAGTCCACTGCCGAGCAATTAGGTTGACTCTCTTTTCATATTTTTCATGTCTTGACTATTAAGCGATTAGTTGAGCGAACAAAGAGCCATGTAGTGGACCATTGATATCGAAGGATTAATCTAAAGCTATCTTCGTCCTACTTATCTGTCTCTCTTTTTCTCTTTTATTTTTCACTTTTCTTCCTCATCTGTTTCGTCTTGCTGATGATGAAAAGTTTCACAAAAAAAAAAAAAAAAAAAAAAGTAAAAATCTGAATAAATTGGCCCCAGCTCTCTAATGAACCATTCGTAAATGCTTTTATATAAAGATGCGTAAACAAATCGTTATCGTATCGTTCACTACACAAGCGCTGCGTATTAATATTTCGTATTCAGTACATTTCCGCAAGAATTCTTTTGAAAATGTGTAATAAACAAAAAAATAATAATTAAACCCCATCGTAAAGAAGAGAATAAAGAAACACATAATTTTTTTTTTATTTTTACTAACTTTTCTTTTTCAAAGGGCTTTTCATTACGTAAACAAATCTTTTGAATTTCAATTTTTCAACAAAATATTACAACAACAGCAATAAGAGAATTGCAACAAAACTCAATACTTTTTATTACATTTTGAAAAATAGTTTATATAAACTTGCAATAATAATTTCTTTCTTGCTTTCTTTCGTTGCGTAGTGTTTAAAATGAACTGGAAAATTCATCTTCGTAATAGCGTGTAAAGAGTAGTTGGCTTATCTTACTTATTATTCATAACTTAACAAGTTCTAGCATTGATTGCAATCGTGTGGTTTGAGTTTTTTTATTTTCTTTTTTTTTGTTTTTTGTTTTTTGTTTTCTGTTTTTATGCATAAAACACCTGAATTGCGCTAAGTTTTTACCACAACTACCGCAGCCAACTGTTTATAAACTTTAATGTTTATAGACAACCATCTAGGAAAACCAAGTTGCTTACTGGTATCAATAAAATATAGAGTTTTTTTATATCTCTCCTATAGTAAATTATGCGCATCGACTTGAACATTTATAGCTTTGTTCATATTTACACACATTTTTGTTTGTGTCATTGTGTGCTACAATGCGTTTTGCTTGCATTCAAAAAATTCATAATAATGTAAATAAGTGCAGTTCTTTTCCTTTTGATCTGCGCTAGAAGATGTTAATATGTCAAAATATGCCAACAAAGACGAATTTACTGTCCGGTCCGGCCGAAACGGTTGCGACAAAGAATGATCCCAAAATGCTCAATTTAATCACAGATAAGGCAACTAAATGAGGATAGTCGACAAAAACAAATTTGGGGTCAAGACTTGACGTTGAGTTCTAGTTCGAAAGATAGGACTCTAATAGAGGATGTCCGGTACACGAGCAGCGCGTTGAGGGTGAAAAAGAAGAGGAAGAAAGGAAAAGTGGTCGCAGCTAATCCTTGCTTTCTTTATCGAGCTACGGCCACGTGTGATCTAACAACAAATACCAACGTTGAACTCAGCTATGAGATTACTTGACAAGGACCTAAAGTTCAGAGTTGAACCAAACCAATTAAATAGCCATGTCTTTGTGGAAGTGCAGCTCAAAGCACTAAACAAATTCGCGATTAAGATTTGAAAATGATCTAATCCCAAAGATTAGAACTTAACCCGCAAATTTGTTGGAATAAGCGCAAATACCGCTTGGAAGTAGAATTGACAAGCAATGTTCAAAAAGTTAACTCTGAAATATGATTTAAGATAAGTTACACTCGGCAACAGAAGTTGTTAGATTATTACAAAGGTGGAAATATAATCTACTTTACTTAGAGGATGAAGCTAATCAGAAATATATTTAAAACCACTTCTATGTTCTCTCTTTTCTTTTAAATTAATGTAACTAACAGAAGTTGGCGGTGTAGTAACTTTATCATTGGACTTGCGATATCTCAGAGTGCTAAGAAAAAGGATAATAGAAAATGGAAACTGATACGAACGTCCAAGTTCTCGAAATCCATCTTATATTTTGTTACGAACGTGGCAAGAGGAAAATTCATTACGCTCTTAAGCGCTTACATGACTAATGCAATATAAGTTGAAGGGGCGTCTTCGTAGATCGAAAAAATTGTAAAATATGTGCTAAAACCTAGCGATCTTTGAATATCGATCAATTAAGGCAAATATATGAAGATGTGGCAAGGAAAGTAAACTTTTCTTACAGGTCGATCGATCTTCATTATTGTGCCTCAAAACTTATTAACTTCATCACTTAAAGATTCTTAAGAGCAAGTAGATTTTATCCTAATGCGATCTCTTCCAAGCGTATAAAAGCGTCACCGGGATTTCATTTAATATGCGTACTTGCAGAAATTAATTTTTCTGCTTCGCCGCTTGCATGAAAACTATGCAAATATCTCTGTCTCTTCATATGTGTAGACAAACTTACGCATTTTACTTTTAAGGGTTTGTCCATCACGTGATTAAAATGAAAATATATTGAGCACCTTTTAAAATCTTCGAATGGTGATTTGATTTAGTTACATGTATCTCTCTCTCCTCTATCTTCCTCTTTAAATATGTGGCAATGTATGGTGGTGTGTGTTGCGCTTGTCATGCAATCATTATCATAAGCCAAAAAGTAGCTTTAGTCGCGTTATTAATTATTATTTTTAAATATCATAAAATTTGCTACTTTTGCGCTTATCGTAAAGCTCTAATGGATCAGACGGCACATGAGTCGACGCAAAAACCGTCATCGTGCAATTCCGACATGATCCAACCTATTACGATGTTGCCAGGAACGGCACACCTAGCCGGTGAAGTAGCATTCCATACAACATTTTAATTACTAGAACTAATAAAATTGTACACCTTTTGTTGGCAAATTATGTCCCTATCTTTAATATAAATGTAAACGTCTATATAAGCATTTATGGTTGCATTCACATAAAAATTTACTTTAGCAATACACACAACACACAGTAAAGTCGACAAACAACTTAATCTTCAATTTAAATAAACACATTTAGCATATCCAAGGAAGATAGCTTTTTTTCTTCTGTATTTTTATACCTGTGCACGTTTAAGGCTGTGAATCATCGTTTACTAGAAACATTTACTTCTTTTCTAGTCAACATTATAGATACTGATCATCATCATCATCATCATCATCATCATCATCGTCATCATCATCATCAGTGAGTGCGGTTTCACTTGAAAAGTTTACGATACAACTTCAAATACTCTTATATATGCTGCTTATGGATTTTTATATTTACTGTTGTCTAATATCGTTCAAAATGGTATCAATATTTTAAGTGTGTTGAGGTAATATGATAAGCAAATTTTCGAAATATAAAGCTTGCCACACCAAGAAAGAAATAAACATATTACAATAAATACGAAGGCAACAACACTTAATTGGCTTGATACGAATATTAGGTACCGATAGATACTCGTGTATAGGATTTTGTTAGTTGCGATCTGTCGAGTCATTTTTCATTTAGAAAGTTCGTTCCATTTCTTATTATTATTATTATAACTGTCAAGTCATAGACTAATGGAAATAGTTTCGAGAGAGATTATGCCGTAGATATGTGTATAATTCGACGGACGGACTAATGATGTGATCATCTTGCTCCATAGTGACACTAGTAATAGTTTTACTAAGCATTTCAACATTTACGTTAAATTGCAGGTTAATATTCTCTGTCTGAGAATATTATTGAACACAGTACGCAGTCGAAAAAGTAATGAGCCCTATAATAAAAATAACTTATTTGAAAATGTCTACATAAATAATTTCGAATTGAATGAATGCTATAAATATATAAATTGTGTGTGTGTTTTTTTTTAATTAATATACTTGGCTTTCCTTATACATAAATCCCTTTCCTCTTTTTGTCGGGCATTTTATGATAATTTCCTTAAGAACAATCCGTTAAACCATATCATATATAGAAGCGGATAAATTCAGTTAACTCTTTCAAGTTAAGCAATCGTAATAGCGTGTATAAGAAAGATGCAGACGGAGGCGCAGCCAAAGATAAAATCAATCAACATATGATTTGAGCAGTTCTGCGATTCATACGTGTAGATGTCGCAAGTGAAGCAGCAAACTTAGTATATCCTTAGGATTCAGTGATGCGTATAATAAAAATCTGGCTGTCTAAAACGTACATAAAAGTCTTTGGTAAACAAGCAAGCAAGTGATATAAAAAATTCAACGGTAGAGAATGAAAATTTGAATCATGATAAAATTCCTATATATATATATATGTAAGTATTGGATATGCATGTACGTGAGGAGAGGAGTGTTATTACTTTTAGTTGATGATATTAAACAGAATTGCTTCAATCGTTAAACTAAAGCCGTTAGAAACGCCTTACATATATACATATATATATATATATATATACTACACTATATTATGATTGCTTTAAAAATATTAAAACATTGCAACGTCTTTGCCTTTACAGTTCCTGTTCAACAGCTTGAAACTTTGATATAATTAAATGCATTTAAAAGGTATTATTTACTATATATATCTAAAATATGTTTTTATCTAACAATTAGCTAACGAGATGCATTTCAATTAGTAGTTATTTTAGATACTTAATCTGCATAAAATGAATAGACATTCTAAACAAATTCCGCCATTAAAAGAACAGGTAACAATAATAACGTTGCAAAGCAAGTATAACTAAGTTTGTTTGTCTGTCTGTCTGTTTGTCTGCCTGCCTACGTACGGCGAGACTTTTATCTCTTTAATCATGCAAGCTGAACACATTAATTTATTCCAGAAAAGTATTATGCCACGAACATTGTGCACCAGAACCAGACAGACGTATGTACAACTGGCAAAGATGAACTACGAAAAAAGGCAAATGCTTCTCCGTCGTTCGTTTGCTATGGTGGTAGTATTGTGATAAAATTATATGGATATTAAGTTAACGAAAAAAAAAAAAATAATAAAGTAATGCTTGCTTGATGAAATGTTTTTATTTCACTTTAGAAACTAGTAGTAGTAGTGGGGAGGGAATGGGAATTGTGGAATGCCGAAGGGAGAAAAACAATAAAAGAAAACAATAAAGTCATCAAAATATCACTGCTCTTGAAAGCATGGGTGATTTGCATCATTATTACAATTTAACATTATGATGATAGCGCAGATGACTAAAATTCTTTAACACCGTCTAAAAAGCTCTCCTCGAAGAGCTAACAACGAGTACGCATACTTGTTGTTGTTGATGTTCTAGCCCAGCTTAGCATATATCTGTCTTCGTTTCTGTTTTTTTTTTGCTTTTTTCCTTTTGTCTTCTTTAGTATCGTCGCGATGGTTAAGTTAAGGAAGCAGAAATTTAATACGCACGCAATTGTGACTTGAAAAATGATCACCTAAAGCGAATCGATGGCGTGAAAGGAGTTTTTCTTAATCACCATAGGGATTATGCATGTTTACAAAGGCTTGTGCAAACCATAGAAGTGAGAATTTATTCAAGCCGAAGTCTGTTTGTCCTTGAAATCTTCTCTTTTAGAACATTACCCAGAAGCTTTCCCCCCCACCCAAAAAAAATAGATAAATTCTTTCTTCTTCTTCTTTTTCGAAAACTCAACAAATGAATAGCATACGCTTCACTTTTCTCTGCTTTGAATAAATAAAAAAAACTATATTCGATTCAGGCTGAAGGATTTTTAAGTATCGACCACTATCACCTGAGAGTTATTTGACTGCACTACAACACGTATCGTGTTGCAAAACATTTATTTAGTCTGCCTTAATTGTGGGTACGGTTTTATGGTCATTGGTTTGATTGCATTGCACCATGATTTTCGAAATTAAATAAGCATTTAATCATTTTCAAATGGCTTGCCTCTCATTTATTGTAATACCTTTCTATGTTTTATGAAATTATTAATGGTGATGATGTCGTCATTGCCAAATAATTAAGTTTTAAAATACATATATATATATATATAGTTTAGAGATTTCTCTCATCTTGCAAAAATTATGCTAACGAAACACGATTTTGCACTTTACCACAAAATTTAAATGCAATCGTGCACTAAAACGCATTGCAAAATGTTGCAATCTAATCTTTTAATTAGTTTCACAACTACAGAAACGATTTGCTTCAACTCTCGCGCTTAACTTTTTGGAGTACCTGTCAAAAAAGTTTCTTTTTGCTTTTTTTTCTTTTTCGCCCGCTAGTTTAGTTTATTCTTTAATTTTTAATGGTATTATGAAAAAAAAAATAAATAAATGAGAAAGCGTCAGCATCAGCATGAGAAGAATTTCGTTTTTTTCGCACTCTAGCACAAAAAAAAAAAAACGAAGTGAAAGAAGCGAACCGCAGAGTGTCAAGTCAACTCACAAATGACGAATAATTAGTTTGAGTTAATTTAAATTTCCAAGCAATTGTTTAGAATTTGATTACATCTATAAATCACTGAGAGCGAGAGAGAGAGAGAGAGCGAGAGGGAGAGAATTTTACGATAGCTCGACGACGACGACGACGACGACAACAACTTGACCATAAATTGTATCAAAAAGTAATAAAAGAAAAAAAAAAAAAAACGATAGCTCGACGACGACGACAACAACTTGACCATAAATTGTATCAAAAAGTAATAAAAGAAAAAAAAAAAAAAATGGAGGTAGCAGTGATGCGAGCGACACAGCGAGCAAACGAACACAGATTTTATGGAATTTATTTTAGAAAAGCCAATTAAGTAAAAGGTTTGTAATGTTTCGAGCTACGTACTACTATGAACCGTATTTCGTATGTATCTAGTTAGTTTTAGTGGTTAAATTGCAACCACTCGAAAGCTACTAAAATTAACAAAAGCATAAGGTTACCGAAAACGAAAATGATGGTAAAGTCATTAATGCTAATGTTAATGGTGACGACAAGTTGCATTAATTAACACCCGATTATAGAGATATTCTTCCCTTTAATTTGTTGTAAAATGAATTTAACGCTGTATCTACTTCTACGTATGTATAGACATCATTTCCAGGTCTTGCATTACATTGCTTCAAAATCATTAACTTTGTTGTGCCAATATGTGTTGGCGGTGAAACAAAATATATTGCGTTTCCTATCTATGTTGATTATGTGTTAAGTAATCGGAAAGGTTTTGGGATTTTATTTGTCGAACCGAGTATATTGAGGCTGTCTAGATGTATATAACAATTACATGGCTTTCAGATATACTCACCGCTCGATTAAAAATCATTTTGTAAAACGATGTAAGCTTGTTTGTCTGTCCGTCAGAGATCTATGATATTTTGTCTTTAGCACAAACGCAGCTTCACGCAAGGACAAACCCTGCTGAGAATTAGTGCATACAGCGGCTCCCATGAAAAGTGTGTCTTTGTGCGCCATAGAATTTTTGGTAATTGATAACGAAAATGAATAAAGAAATGTATATAATGATCCGCGTTATCCGAATATAATTCTTGTTTTTGTTTACCACTTATTTAATTTTGGGATGGGGATTAAATGGTCAGCATATGTTAGTCCCTATGGATCATACTAAAACGTGATCTATGTAAGATCCGAATATAATCAAAGTCGTGCTCTAACAAGCGCGTAACGCCCCTATAACACATTTGACGGTTGAACAATAAACATTCTTTTTTCAAGGGGGGAGAAAAAAGAGAGAGATAGATAGAGACAGAGAGAGGGAGAGCGAGAGAGAGAGAGAGAGAGAGACAGAAAGAGAAAGAGAGAAATGTATAAAAATCGACCAATGCATATTTTCTGTCTCACTTTTTTGCTGTGTTATACGATTTCCTTTTAGCGTGTAATAGCGGGGCGTGGGAGAACTTGAATTAATTCCCAGAAGATTGTGATTAGCAAATTTGGATTTGAAGTGAAGGTATAAGGGTTTCGGAAAAGCGGTCCGACAAGCGACAAAAAGTCACTGTGCCAAATGTGCATAGAGTAGAGGTTTCAGAAAATCCTCGCTTTTTGAGAGGAATCAAATACTGCCTACAAAGTTTCGATGTATTTAGGACGAATACCGATATTATGTACTTAAGCAAGAAAGTGGGGCTGTCGTTTAAAGATTCAAACTACTTGCACCGCGTTCCACAACGCAATTACACATCTTAAGTTGAATTGCGGTTTATAATGCTTTTGCTAAAGGTTTCCATGAAAAAAGACGAAAGTAAGAAAAAAATACCTTTTACAAGTAACTTTAGATAGCTGATCTCTATTGGCAGTGTGTGCATATTAAGTTCCATGCAATGCATGCAGTTTCGTTTCAATGAAGAGAGAAAATTAAATCAACACAAAACTGAATTCACGCCCAGGCAATCAACGACCATAAATAACTGCATAAACAAGTGGATTAAGTGTAAAATCAACAGCACATCAAAGATACACTTGAAGGTGCCAAAGTATAAACGCCCTTTTTGGTTCTTGCTTTACAACTTTACACCTTTTTTTTTTTTGCAAAAGTTGTGAAAATAAAGGGCACTTCCCACCTAGCCAGTTATTCAAGGAGATAACACAAAAGCAACTATAAACAAGTTGAAAAATTATATTGCAAAGAATTATATGCCTGTGCTCTGAGCTTTACAAATATGTGCACACACGTGCATTCATCCCTGCCTATATATCGTTTATATATATACATATAAGTGTACTGCGTACATACCATAAAATTATAGTTCATGAAAAGTTATGTTAACACCTCATGTTCAAAGCAAACACAAATTGCGTTCGCTCAAATATTTTAAAGTGCATCAAGAAGATCAGTCGGCATAAAAGACGTGCATCTTTCACTGTTTAATAGCAGTCAGCCCTGTCTTTATGTGAATGAGTTTTTATTTCTTGGCATTATGCTCCTCTGCTCCTGCTATGGCATCTTGTTATTGTTGGATAATGTGTGAATTGTCTACTGAAGAGCGCAGCATGTAATTAAGGTTTTTGCGTGTTATCTGATACAAGTTATCAAACGGGCAAAGTTGTCTACATACGGGCAAGAGTGTCCCAAAAAGGAATCCGAATACTGTTTTACCTATCTGGACATAAGCTTGCAGTTTTTGCGTTTTGGTGGAGCGATTCTTATTTTAATTTATTCAATCTTTAACACTTTCACCATCGATACGTTAACTGAATATTTTTGTTATGTCCACTTGTGTTTTTTTTTTTTCGAATCATTGAGATGGATTGCGTTGCAATCAACACCTTTTTGGCGGCTATCATTTGAGTCTCCACTTAACCTATAAACTGTAGAGTTTCGGTTTTTCTCTTCAATCTTCACTTTATTCAATTTGATGGCTTCAAGAGCGTTTAAACAAATTTTCTTTGTTTTTTGAACGGTATGTTTTATTCGCCTTAAGCAGAAATTTGAATAGGCACTGTTGCGAACATAAAGCATGTCTTGCGCAAATTAATTTTCAGGACACCAAGTCAGTCCCGACCATTCCTCTAATGAAGTTTCAAAGATGCCATGATAAGTGCATTGTTTAAATTCTTTAGTAGCCAGCGCATAAAAATGCGGGATGAGTTTCTCGACGATCGCTCCCTCACTCGACAAATTATCGAGAAGAAAAAAGCAAGTAACGCAATGCAATAATCATGGTACAATGTATTGAGGCCTGTGCATGTCGTTGTTTCAAGAGTCTCCAGCTTGATTCCATTACCTGGCCGAAATGATTGAGAACATGACTAAGATATAATTCTTCTTTTTCTCGCCAAGCTCAGCAAAGCGCGGTAGCTGTGGCATATTGAAAAGGTTAATTGAGAACAAGAGGTTCCTTGAACCCCGAGTTGATTAGATATACAATGCCGTGAGAACATTTATTCTTTAAAACTCGAAATTTTTTTTTTTATTTACTCTCAGCTATTATATATATTTAGGACTTATTTCCAATGCACATCTTATGATATAGTTTTTTTTTTCCACGCTTTCCATAAACAACAAAAATACCCAATATCCCAAAAACTGTCGAAACCTTCAAGTTTACTACGCAAAGAGGACGGAGCGCGCATCGTATACTTCAATTAAGGCAATTTGTTCTCAAGTTCAGTTTTTGTCCAATCACTTATTTCTGTCCGTAATAAGAGCCTTTTGTCTGCCTGTTTTAAGCGCCTATTACCCTTAAGGGTATTTTTAGTGACTGGTAACACAGAGAAGAAAAGAAAAGATAAAATGTCCGTCATCTTGTTGACACTGTTGTTCAAGTGATTTTAATGATAAATAAGTTTTGCATATTAATTAAGCGAAAGTCAAGTTTCTTTTATAACCAAAAAAAAAAATAAATAAATAAATAAAATAATTTTTTCTTTTTTACACTTCAATTATGATACAATCTGGTAAAAGAATGATACAAAAAACGTAGGTTGCAACAATAAGTTGGATTCAAAGGTAGGTGTAAAGAGACTCAGGTCTTACTTTAACCTTTAAGTAAATTCTCTTGACATTGTGTTCTTCAAATATTAAAACCATGAATTTTAATCTGTGGATGTTAAAGCCTCATGAAAAATTATTTGTCAAGCATTATCCTTGTAAAATTATCTTAATACGTAAGGTTCAATTTTTAATTAAAAGGCATAGAAAAAAAATTAAATCAAATCTGTTTGACGTGATAAACATTTATTTGGAGTCTTTTACGAAGGTAAAGGAATAAATGGATTTAGAAAAATTTCATTAACAGTTGGATGATTATGTATAGCGTACAATAAGCTTAGACGCAAATAAATGCGGTTATATTTTCACTCCTCATATGCTTCTTGCATATCACAAATAATATATGAAAATAAAAAACCATAAATTTTTTGACATTTTGTTTAGCTCTAGCATGAGAATAACAAAAACATGGCCACAGCGCTTTTTACTTAATAGCGCTGTGTTTAAGAAATCTGGTAAAATGTTTTGAAAATCTTCACACAAAAGCTGGTGGGTGCAAAATGTAAATTTTTAAATAAATACGAGATGCATACAATAAAGACGTTCCGAATAATCAGAGAACTTTTTCCACTACAATAAGTTTTTCAAAAGTAATAAATATCATCCACTCTAGCATAATAAACTGCTGGCCTAGTCAGCGAACTGACAATTCTTGAAACTTCACCTATTGCCTATTATTATATGTTAAACCGCAATCTAAGAATGGTGAAATAATACTTTGCTCACTTTTCGAGAAACCCTATACATTCAACCTGTTTCCAAGGTTAAGGCCAGATACTGACTCAATAAGAGCTGAGAGAATTTGTTCACCATAGAAGAAAGCTGACCTTGGAAACACGATAATCTGATTCAAAAACCGACATTGAAACAAAGGTTTATATCCTGGAAAGACTTTGAATATATCCATATAGAGAACAGATATCGTTCCAAACATCATTTTAAACTTGAATATTTGCCTCAGATCATTTGACTACACGTTTTCCGTTAAACCGCTAAAAATTGATGTAATCCTTAGTTTCATATCCCCCTGCCCATTACCCAAAGTGAAATAGTGTGAGCGACAATAACTATTCAATATTCGATCCGAGGCGAAAACAACTTTTCCGGTGATTTAAATGTTCTTGAAAAGAGTTTACAAATATTTTTCGCTCCTACTTACTTTTTTTAAGCAACAAAGAAAATTTTTATTGACAACTAAGCGAAAGCTACTGTACGCATATTGTACATTATATGAATTTATTATGAATAGGGTAACAAGCTTGTTAGTAAGAAAAACAAAACAAAAAAATGGCAAAAGAAAATCATAGAAAATTACAAAATAATACAATGAATAATAACAATAAGGGAACTTGTATGCGAATTAAGGCGAAACTTGTAAGCCCCTTCCGTACACGGATTAATCCTAGATATACTGAAATGCAAAGAAAAATGTTGGGGAAAAAATAATTACTTTCCACATCCAGTCCGCTTTTAGAGGGATACAGCTCTTTCCCGTAATTGTCAATTCACTCAGAGCATAGAATATTGATGACTGACCGTGTGAAACAAAGAGTAGGAAAACATAACGTCTTAAAAAAAAAGAGACCGTCATGCATACATCACGTCAGACTACCCTACGAGTATGCTCGCTTCAAAAGTAAAGTAACGTAAATGACTTTGCTGTTAATAGGGGAAATATTTATAAACAAATGCAATGCCAGTTGGCACCTGAGTGAGTGTTACAAGCAAGAAAACAATATTAATATTCCCTCTAAATATGAATATAATATAATGTCGAAGCAGCATAGAAAAAAAGAGCACTTCTGTAACCTTGCAAAGAAGCGCTCCTTGACAACATACATACATACATACATGTGCTTACTTACGCTTTAAAATCTATCCAGCAAATGTACAACGATATGAATTCATATATGTATATATATATATGTATAAATATGTGTTAAAAAAGAGAAAAAATAGCAAATAATTGAGAAGGAAGATAAAAATCATAAATTTGTAAGCAAAGTGATAGTCCCGGAGTTTCACACTGTTAAGCAATAATAATAATTTTATCATTTTCACGAACGTTAACGCATACGTTCACAAACAAACTAGAAGAACGATATTCAGTTTGTCATTGTGATTATGTTTACGGTAACCATTGGATGTTTGTCGGTACAATAGCCCTTTCCGCAACACGAAACACCTGATGCATAGTGAAATTAACAAGCGATAGCAATGCCATTAAGAACACCTTTTGCATACATATCTTTACGTATAACACTTTGCACAACGAATGCCAAAAAAAAAACCTGTACACGCTCTTATATCTAAATTTCATATTTTCACAAAATACAATTTAAATAATACAAAAACTCATAACTTATGTTATGGGTGCTAACCGACCATATTTATTAGCTTACCGTCGTTCGCCACATACGAGGAAAGAAAGTGAACGCAAAAAGGATATTACATAACACAAAAAAAAGAGTTGAAATTTTGTAAAAGTACAGGGAAACTCATAAAAAAGCTAATATAAATTATTTGCGTCATCATTTTTAAAGCAATTATTTGTTATGAAAATTCTCTTTTCACATTTTGTACGGTTTCGTGGTGACAAAGTGGGAACAATTTTTATGAAATAATGTTTTATAATGCGTACCATCTAAAGCAATGTTAAGACTGTAGTGATGCTAGAAAATAACGAATTTTTTTGGCTGACAACGACCTGGCAATGGTAAGAAGGGACAGAGAAGGAAATGAATCCAAATTTTTCTACACTTTGCTTATTTTTCGGGGTTTTTCTTGGTTTTGTAGCCGGGGTATGACCTCACGAACGAAAGAACAGATTTAAGTTTTTCAACGATAATTTTTTTGTTCAAAAGATGCCTTGGACCTTCTAGAATGTGAGTAAAAAAAATCGATTACTCACATGAAAATTTTTCTTTAAGAGAAGAAGCCCCCTGCGTACTACAAGCAGCTTAATGTTTCATCTGTTCATCTCTAGCTTCTCTAATACACTAGCAGATCTCGGCAGAAGATATTTATTTAAAACTATTCCCGAACAAAAGTACTTAGTGCAGCTTCACGGAGACATCCGTTGGGTGGATACGAAGCTGAGAGCGATTTGATAGATTTCAATACTTTTGCTGAGAACTTAAAAGCTTGGGATGTAGTTTTTAATGTTGGTTATGAAGTCCGTTATTTAATTGTACATTCATTCATTTCGCTACATGTGAAGTGTAAAAGCTAAAGATAAGGTCAGTCACACCTCTTTGACATCAAAATTTGTGAGTTGCTGCTAACTTTGATAAGTGCCCCACACATGGTGAAGTTTTCCACAAGCTTACGGGGCGCCTTAGTCGAAGTGATATTGCGGAATATAAAGAAATTTATCACTGCCATGGCAGTGGAGTGAACAAATGGTTATTTTTTTTCCTTTATCTAACATGCTGATCTCATCTAAATAGGCCTCTAGGCGAATAGAGATTTCTTACCTCTATTCCAGGGTGAATTTATCTGATGAAGACAGTAAACTTTCCCTTTTCTATGCTATTCTTGAAATGTCTCTAAGAGCACTCTACAAATCACAGTTCTTTTCAAGCATTCCCTAAATTTTTTAATTTACAATGGAGTACAAGTTTATAGTATAAAGCCTGCCATAGAATATTTTCTCTTTAGGTCAAAAATGAAATAAATCAAATCTGTTCAGAAGGCCATAACACAATTACGGCACACACATCATACATTTTCATAGGTGGTCTTGTAGTACGCAAAGAAGATAAGAATAAACAAAACAAAAATTTCAAAAGTATTTGCTCAATGCTCATTGATAGCGAGAGTAGGTGCCACTGCCAGTGTTTACGCATTTAAATGAACATGAATTAGCAGATAAAAATTCATAATTGATTGGAAAGATTTCCATATCTTGTTCGAAGCTAAACCCTATTCAAGACTGATTATTATTGTCTTTGATTTTTTTTCCGCATTTCCTTACGTTCGATTTGAAAAAAAAAGTATATATATAAATATGTATATGTATGTATATATATATTTATATATATTTTTCCATCTTATATTTTCTTCCTCGTAGGCTTAAAATCGAATGTGCTGTCTTTTTAGCTTACCTGCCGTGATTAATGATTTCAACTCTTGAAAAATATACGGAAAGAAAGAAATACGTTTTAAAGATGAAAACGGTGTCACCGACATGACAATGTTTTGTTTCATTTTTTGACACTTTGACTTGCTTTAGCGTTCATGTGGGATTTTTTAGTTTTTAATGAATTTATTACATTTTTTATCTCTCTTTGTGTGTTTTAAATGCATACAAAACTCTTAAAGTTAATGTTAATTGTTTGTCCATTCGCTACGTTAATATTTCTTTCATTGGAAGAAAAGGTCTTTCGGTACTTAAGTATAAATTATTTTAAAAGACCGTTGCCCGCATTGCTACGTTGCTTCAGGCACCAAGCCTGTTCAATGGATTTTTGTTTGCAGCTTATCGTTTGGAATGGAAAAAAAAAGAAGAAAAGAAACCTTCTAACGCCAATGAGGAGATATGCAAAGCTTGAATGTACTGATTGCCTGTCGGGGAACACATATTACAATTGCTTTGATTTTGCATTATTTTTCGCTCAAAGATGGTCAAAGTGTTTGATCATTAACTCAAGTGATTGGGTAGCAGCTTCATACATATTTCGGAGAGATGATAACGAGTCACTAATATGACGTAAGTCGACATGGTAAGGTCGAAATGAAGTCACATAAGACATAAGAAAAATTTCTGTTTGCTGTAAAATTTGAGCGACTTTTCAAAACTATCAACGATCAACTCAGATATTTACGATGAACGATATAGAAATATCCCTACGAAACTGGATAGAGAAGTGAAAGGAACACGTGTCAGATGCGCGAGAGAACGTCAAAAAACAATATTTGTCCGCATATTTTTACCAAACCAAGGGAAACTATTTGAAGCGATGTTCCTTTTCCACTTCACGCCTAATGTTACGCATTACCGGATAAGTCTTTATTTTGAAATATGATAAATGCGAATCATGTCGATAGCCTTCGTTCAATTTTTTTCGATAAGAACCAAAAATTCGATGAGCACGATTCCCATGCGACACAAGAAAATCTTCTGCTATATAAACCACAACCATGTCAATGTGAATTTCGGACGCCATTTATAAAAGAAGAAAATGGATTTACTTTCTTGCCAACCTTACACTTTCCTTTTCTTTTTCTTGTTTTTAATGAAAACAAGAACGCCACATCTGCATCATCTGTCAATGTAAAACATTGGAATCATTAAAAGTAACAAGCAAATGAGAAAAAATTATGTTCGCATTAAAACGTACCGTACCTACTTTCCACTTTACTTTGGCTTAAAACAAAAAGCAAAAAAAAAACTACAATTTTCTACGCTTATGTTCAACTAAGTGGAATTTTTATCGTCGGTCGGCGCACTCACATTTTCAGTTTACCGAAATGTGCTTCAGCCAAACACTGTAACGAACTTAACATGTTTTCGTAGTCTGTAAAACTTATCCAAACAAGGCGTTTATTGCATTTGCGTGCTAGGGTTACGCACCCGTTTTTTGTTTTCCAAAAACCAAATATAAATAAACGCAAATAATATTCCGTCGTTGGTCACAAGACAACAATAAACCTACCTACCTACGTATATTATTGCAACTGAACAGTTTGCTATTGCTTTAAGCAAAACTAAAAAAATATATATATATATGCATACATATACATATTTTTTCTTCTTACCGCATGTGCGTATGATTTTTAGCTGTCTTTTTGTCTGTCGTCGAGTTCGCTGTAAATCCATTTAGTGTTGCTTTTTATTTCATTCATTGTTTACCTATAACAGATATATACACATGTTCATATACACCGCGAAACATTAACAAAAACAACAGCAACAATACACTCTTTGCCATGTAAACATGATGCGTTACTGCGATGTGGTTTTTGTTTAGTTACGAAATGAAAGATAAATTTCTTTTTTTTTTTTTTTTTTTTTTATATACACAATGTCAGTACTTGTTATTTCAAAAGCTGTGGCATTTCAAAGAGTATGTATGCGCACATTGTTATTTATATTGTATATTTATGTATACATATATCCTTCCATATATACATCTATCTTCATATTGATTGATAAACAAAATAACCCTATCATTACTCTTTCCATCACAATTGCCCTCAATACTTATTTTTCCCATCCCCGTTCTTCCCATTCTATGTTATGTTATCCCCCCCTAACCGTTTGATTTTATTGTCACCGCTACATCGCTTGGTTATGGTATGAAAACAATTCCTCTATTAAAAGTGTTAATTTTTATACGCTTCGCCTGAAAGATTGATCAAATCTGGTAGACTGTACACAAAAATCATGAAATTATACCAAGGAATTCACATATTTATTTGGCACCTTCCAGATTCCAGAGTCGAGTAAAACCTTCTCATCTTCAGTCCGTCTGTCAGGTCACTTTGCACTCACTTATTCAAACTCGCTTAAGATAGAAAGTTCTCTGGATCTTATTTATTGCCTGAAATTCGGAATTCAAGTTTGATCGACGAACATTCCGAAATACATAAGCGAAATAGTTTGTAATTCAATGACTCAAGAAGAATAAGAAGAAGAAAAAGTTACAAACGGTATTACCCTATATATTTATCAAAAACACATGCAATTACGCTCAAAATTCCGCAAGGAATCTAATGCGTGACATGTTACTCTCTCTTCTAGCCTTAGAAGCGGGTTCATTGCGGCTGAGAAGTTAAAACTGAAACTAGAAAACAATTTTTTATATACGTTTTACTAATAAATGGCGATATAGATTGCTAGGGCAATCTCATTACAGCATGACATATATCTGCAATACTAAGCTTAGTTCAGAGAGAGAGGGTTTCTGATAGAAACTTAGCAATGATTCTTAAAGTCCTCACCAGAATCCTTATGATCTTTTCATATATTAGCCAAAATAAAATCTATTTAATAGGCTCTGTTATTGCAAGTTGCTTGCTTATGAGAAGGCGAGTATAGTATTTGAAACTATGACATTTTAATCAAAACCTTTCCCTTTAAGATGATAAAAGCAGGAGCGTAAGAGACTTCTTTACATGACAAAGCGAAAGGCAACCAACAACGAGTTTTTTATTGGGAAAACATATGTGTATAATGCAAGAAACGTAGAACAAAAAGGAACAACGAAATGGTATTGCCATTCACGATTTCGTCCGAACAGGCTCGTTCCGTATATTCACAAAATTTGCGAAAGGCAATACTCTCGCTTAAGGTGGTGGGTACTGAAAACTCGCCTCAAATCAAATGCATAATGATTTTCTTACTTGTTTGCTTGGTCGTATGTTTATCATTGAAAAATTGTTGTTATATGACACCCCATGTTAATGATAACTTGATTGATGGCTTGTTATTTTATTTGTTTATATATTAACCGAAAAAAAATTCGCATTAAGTTTGGGCACATGTACGCTTTACAATTTAGTTAATCTATGAAATATTAAAGACAAGAAATAAAATTTGAAACTTAAGACGGCGCAGATTGAATACACGGCCTATACACGGAACGTATCAATCGCGTCACTGTACATGAATCTTTACTTAATGAAGAGCCAGCATATTTTAGACTTTAAAAAGTACTTGCGATATCTTTTACTTTTTTCATCATACATGTTTTGATATTTTGTTTTACTGAGTGAAAAAAAAAATTTAAAAATTTTGTTGGCAAAATTGTTTGAAAATGCGGACCATATTCGATATTTATTCAACCTGATTTAACGTTAAGTCCTACTTTATGTCAGGTGATATACACTTAGCGATCAATTCACGTCATACCGATGAGAAGTTCGCTCATATCGAAGGAACTACGGAAGCTTTGCTTTATTGACACCGACATGGCAAACGTTGAAGCATAGCCACATGTCGTCATTTTGAACATCATTTAACTTACGGCAACGAAACGTATCTTACGATACTTTAACTAATGTATTGAGTTCTAGACACCCTACGTGTGAACATTATACATGTTCGCGAAAGACAATAAAAATACTTGCTCCATGCATAGAATGAAGTTTTTCTTTTTTAATTTGACACGACCTTATACTTCAGACAAATCTTTCTTTCAAATTAAATTATTTAAAAGTATGTTTCATTCAAAAAAAAAAATTAATTTTAATAGCTCGCTCTTTTTGTTCACACAAAATATTCATACAGCATCATACATTAAACGAAACATTCCAAAGAAATAAATATTTTTCCCATTGTTTACATAAGAAAACTTGCTGATGCATGTGGAAATACAGATGTGATAATAAAAATATAAATAAAATAAGCTATTAAATGCAGATAACTGCTTTCAACCGCTAGACTTTTTCTACTAAGTAATTTCGGATTCCACTTAAGTTAGATCCTAAACAAAAATTTAGATAAAACGCATTGGATCATTTCTTTTGTAAACAAAGGAAAAGGTACCATACGTTTTTTTTCTTATTCCTTCTTTTTTTGCTTCCAATATGTATTTTCATCGGTGCTATACGAAAACTTGACTAGTTTCTTGATATACAGGAAATTTTGTTTTGTTATTCATTTGGAAACTTTAGGTGATTTTTAAAAGATTTTTAAACAGCCTCTGTTGGATCAATTTTCTATCCATCGTAGGCACGCTTCCGATTTGAAAGGGAGGAAACTCATTCCCTCCTTTATATACTTTCGTAATCTTATTTTTCTGCTTACTTTGACACTTGAAAAATATTAATAAGAAATGCCGGACGGACGGACGGGCGGCGGGAAAAATGTGGATAATTTTTTCATAACCTTTACGCTGTTTAAAAGAACATGTCCGTTCACCTAAATAGTCCGGTTATTTTTAGGCAGCCATATATTAATTGATTGAAGAAACAATTTTTTGACGCTTGCCGAAGCCGAGCCATCCCTTTCTTTTTTAAAAATTAATCAAAACCATTGAAAGCTCAGTTTTCAAATGAGCTTATAATTGTAGGCGATAGAGAAAACGCGTCTATAAAAGACCGTAGTAAAATAATAACGGTAATATCAATACATTTCCTATCAAATATTAGGTGCTTGCCAGTATTCTGATCATTTTTAACCGGAAAACGGCATTTATTGCAAAAAATTGGTGCAATATAACAGCTCGTAATACACTACACCTTCCCACACCAGCCACCTAAAATTTTTTGAAAGTTTAAGGTGGATTTTCATCCAACAAGTCCGGCGATTCATTATTTACGAATTTTTTTGGTCCTCCAAATCGTGCCTTATCATTGACACCCAAATCTTCACTTTTAAACCGTTGAAACTAAAACCGAAAATTGGAATATGATGGAGCAGCATCGCCATAAATTCCAGTTCCATCGCCAGTTATTTTATGTGGAGGAAGATCAAAACCATCGACTTTAACCATTGTGTACATCAATACTTCGCAATAGAAGTCGTTGATTAAAATACAAGCAAGCGCTTAGCATAATCGGTTAGTAGGCAGCAAGGAATAAATAACCAACCAATTAAGGTAGGGAATAGTACACAGCGGCCAGTCTATTTGTAAAACAATACGATTGACGAAACAAATCGACAGTGCTACGAAGCACGGTACTCGAAAATCAAGATCAAAACATTTGCAAGAATCCACTTTGATCGTAATATTGCAGCACGCCAGTGGATCTTTAAGAAATCTACTGCTTCAATTCACAGTTTCCACAATTATGTATCCACCTTGTAGGTGAATGTGGAAAACTTTTCAATACTCGAAGATTCGCTTTGTGAGCGTGGACATCTTGAAAATAGTTGGCGAACATAATATCGATAAAATATCTAACTTCGTTAAGGCGACTGCAACTGCTTGAAAAAAAAAAAAAACGGCTGATAGTCTTAGTTGGCGGTGCTCATTCTACTTTTTGTCCCAGGAATTATTGCTTTGGTCGAAATGAATTGTAATCGTAATAGTAACACTTTTAAAAATCAATCCAACTGCAAGCACCTAAGTTGAACGTGTTGAAATCAGAACTAAGTTAGTAAGTACTCACGGACGTAGATTGATCTAGATTGATGACCGCAGACTACAACACCGAGTATGGCAAGGAGATATGTTTTTAAAATAGTTTTCCTCGCATACCTTAATCGGGTTATTAACACTCTTGTAGCTCTTATAGTCGACGAGAAGCACGACTTTATTCGAATAACTTTCGTCGGAATATACCTTAGGTAAGATCAAAGTTTACAATACTACCAAGACAATTGTTCCCCTGTGTTTGCGTAGTTGGGTAGATAGTCAATAGGAAAAGACGAAAAGTCAACCGCAGGTTCTTAAATTTCAGCAATCATTGTAAATAATTTTATTCGAAGAGCTATCAATAGCTCTAGTAAAGTTCATACATATAATACTTTAGTAGTGTTTGTGTATAATACTTTAATAGTGCTTCTATTTATCTGCATAGTGTGAAGTTGAAACATATGTTAGGATTGATTTCACAGCGAGGCGCAACTTGAACATTAAAAAACTAAATAATATTCATAGGCAGCTAATATGTACTTGCGATTCTCTCAATTTCTCACATTTTTTTATAGTTTTACAAAAGTTCAAAGACCTTGTTTCAGTGATCTTAAGTAGTGATCTTAATTCGACTTGAATTTCTATAAACCAAGACTAATGCCATTAGTGTAAGCAATAGGGATGATGAGTGTTTAATATATGAAATGAACGATAAACTGTTCTCTTATTTACGTATATACATATATATAATTTTAATTATGTACATTTTACACTAGCACTTCCGTTGAACGTCATCATTGATTCAGCGTAGCAAAGCTAAACACATTAGGGATCAATAAAAATTAACAAAAGTCGATGGAAATAACATACGATTAGTTGCCCCGCAGGAATTACATGTGTAGTCAGGCAGCGGCCGTATATTCTCAATAGCTTTTCAATAAACAATCGCATCGTATCTTCTGCCGATTTTGCCAACTAGCAACATATGCATTTGTTCCACTTAGATCTTTGCTTCTTCATTGCTCTCGTTCCTACTATAAACACACAGAGAGTTTCTTTCATACTAACACGTGACTTGATATTGCATTTTCGTCTGCACAGTGTTATGATCATTTCTTCTTTTCTTTTTTTTTTCGAAGTCTGGCTGCCTTTAAGTGAAATTTATGGCGTCTGGCAGGCATGTGCGACATAATGTTAAACAGATTCCCATTAGCTTGTTTAAAGAATACAACAATGACAGCAACAAAAGTGTGAAAAATGCCAAAAGCAACTGACTGAGTGCCACTGTTGATCTTATTTTTGTGAAAATTCGTTACTCATTATTCTTACACTACGCGATAGTGATATAAAAGATAATTTAGAATTTTTTCTATTTATTTATGACATTCAGAAATGCGCAAAGATCTCATGAAATGAAAATATACTCGATAAGAAATTCGGATTTTATGTAGAGCAAGCCCTGATTGACCGGAAAAACTTGAACGAAACCATAAAGCTTGATAAGTGTACGAGAGTACTACTCTATTTGAAATGACAGGAAACAAAAAATTTAAGGGAAATTTTTAAAACACCAAACCATATATATATTCAGAAATTATATATATAACAGAAATTATGCAAAATTTTCGATATATACTCGCACTATACTGTTAGGTTCATAATATGAAAAACTTTGATTTAGTTTGTGTTCGGTATCCACGATTCGCTCTAAGCCAATTCAGATCAGAGCCCTCATTACGACATAAAAGACATTTTTCGAACGCTTGCCTCTCATGAAAGATTTTTTTAAAGAAAATTCAGTGTCTCCAGAAGATATTTATAGATAGATGCTTACATCAAATGTCGAATGTAGAAAACAGATTTTTCAATAAAGGCAATAAAACTTGTTTTAGACATCGTTTACGCCATGTTTTAAAAATCAAAATCGATTTCTTACTTAATTATATTCGTAAAGATTCACATAAAGATGCCATAAATTTTTAGTCACTATGACCATTCTTGTATTGCAAAGTGTCATGCACTTTTGCCAATTCACGGGCATCATAATCGACGTACTCTACTCGCCAATCATCCCATTGTAGACAATTCCAAGTATACTTTTCCTTTAGTCTGCGTTCCTACCAATGCGAATACCAAGGCATTCACACCTACTAAAATAGCTTGTCAAGTCAGCCGAGAGGGGTACATTCACTTTGTCAAAACGTTTGCAACGTCCAGAAGGAAACATCAGAGATTCCACAAAGTACATATATATTCTTCATTAACATCAAATTCTAAATCGATTTAAGTATGTCCGTCTGTCCCTCTGTGTAATGTCTGCTGAAAACAGTCCTGCAAAGGCAAAGCTGTCGACTTCAAATTTGGCACAATCAGTGCAAGTTGGTATTGCATGCAGGTTGGTATTGAACATGCGCCAAGTCGGTCCAAGGATACGGCCACAGTATCATGCAAACTGAGAACACCTCTGTTATTCAAACGGACTGAAAAATTTGATTTTTTGTTTATTATTCATAAAAATACGCAGGTAAAGGTACAAAAATTTGAAGGCATAAGCGAATATAAGCGAATTTAACTCTTTTTCAATACCTTTATAAGGCGCAGAAACAATCTTCAAAAGCCCCATAAAGTATACAAATTCTTGGCCAATTTCAAATTTGGGGTGCACCTAAACATGTGTGCCTGTTCGTTAGTCCATCTGTCTATCTACGCAACTGTGTAGTATTTGTGGTAAACATTCTTCCGTTTATGACAATGAAGATGTCGTTTGCAAATTTTCCAAAGCATTTGGAAGTGCCGTAAGCTTTTCAAAAGGCACACCTTTCACTCGTCACTTCTCAAGTTTTCTATACTTGTGATCCCCTTTCTTTAAAGCTCTCTTAAAAAAAAAACATTGAAATCCCTTAAAGATAATGTTTAGTTCGTTTCATTAAAACGATTAATTTTATACGCATATACTCCAAGCATTATTTTCCACTCAATTTAAAAAGAAATATTTATTACAAAAATCATCTACTTTATCCGAGCAATTGTTTTTTCCACTGCACAATTCAACGTAAGCGTATCGATTTATTTCCATGCTCGCTATCCGAAGAAAGGAATCTAATAAATTCTTCATTCCATTTGTCATTGCTTCATGGCAAGCACATCAGTGATAATATTAAAAAATATTCATTTGTAATATATATACAAAAAAAAAATTTTTTTTTGATCCATAGAAATATCTCGATATTGGGAAATATTTTCATCAATATGTCAAAAAAAAAAAAAAAAAATCATAGCGGATGTTAGACTAAGATTTTCTATGAAAATACGCATTATGAGGGCCTTAAAGCCATCTCTCTCCTAATTGATTCTCGAGTACAAATCAGTAAATTTACGTTTTTCGTTTTTTTTTTTTTATTTCATTTTTAATCTAAATGAGAAGAAACGAAATGTACTACATATATACATACAAACAAAATATTGTTAGAGTTCATATTAAACCCTATACGAAATGAAGTTATGACTTTGGGCCGTAAAAATCTATTTATACGTTTTCTCTAAATAGAAATACTGAAGTGCCATGACGTACATACATCAAGCATACATACATATGGAATAGATTACTTGATATGATGCAAGGGTTTCCAGTTAAGTTTCATCAAAGTCATATAAGCTATAATGATTACAATTGTTTTTTTGCATTTATTCATTCAGTCAGTCATTCATTCATTCATTCAGGCTCACTTATGTACGAGTACATAAGTTGTATATTTTCAATTTTTGACAAAGAGTTTTTGAAATAACGTCAACTGCTGGTCTTATTGTTTATGAATATATATACATAAATATGTATATATATATGCATATATATACGTATATATATAAATATATATATACATGTGTAGCCATTCAGTAACAATGACAGAGTTTTTAAAATGATTTTCACAAATATTGTTTTTCATTCGGATATTGTCATGAAAAGTAATTATTCCTATAGAATTTCGAGAGATGCACCAGTACTGGGACATACCATAGAAATTTAAAACGTGTTTCAATGGTTTATAGTCAAACTTTCTAAATCATATAATTTTGTTTTTTTTTTTTTTTCTTTTTTGGTTCAATTTGTTGGTATCTGCTCGCATATTACTTTGTGTACATTTTTATATCGTTTTGCAATTACGGTTATGTTTCATGGTTCTCGCATGTGCCACATATTCATCTTTCCCAAAGGGAAAATATGAAAATTCAATAAAGCATAACAAATATTTTTATATTTAGCGCTTTAAGAGAGACGAACATAGCAACATTATCTCTAAAAACCCACACACACACACACACACACACACATACATATACCATTTTGAAGTTATTAAATTTACCATAAATTTCTTACTCTATGTTGATTCAGAAAATGTTTCATATAATTTTAAAAAACTCATACAACTCCTTAAGGGGAAAAACTGGTGCGAACTTTTCTAAAAATAAATTTTTTTTTATTATTTTAAGGGATTATTAAACCTTTTACCACCTGCGGAATCAATTATCTGAAATTTCGAACTTTTCCCTAAACACTCCGAAAAGGCTGCCCGTGTCAAATGGATCTGGGAAAATCACGATTAATCTGGGATTTCTTACTTCTATAAGCGGCTAACAGGTATCTTTAGAAAATGTTTCGCTTATTTTAAAAGCTCTTCTAACCTCACCAATGGCCGTCGAATACATAAGAGAGAGAGAGAGAGAGAGAGAGAGAGAGAACGTTGAGAACGATGCGAAAAAAGTTAGTCTTTATACGAGGAAGGTTTGATCATTTCATTGAACACTCGCTGGGCGCAGCATACGAATCAACATTTTTAAACAACGACTTGTTTGTTCGATTCGATTTTCAATGAGGCCTTGCTAGAATGATCTTCATCTCAGAATTTTTTAAGATTTGTCGTAAATGTATGTATTTCTTTCTTGGTACGCAATAGTTTCCTTGAGTGTTCTATTAGCTTTTCGTCCATTCTTCCGACGTGTTTTTAAAGCTGTCATAGTGGTGTTCACTTTTAAAAATTCTCTTTTAATAAATCTTCTATGATATTATTATAGGCTTTGGTAAAATATCATTACATTCGTGTCATGTGCCATCCCCCAGAATTAAATCTCAATACTTACTTCATAATCGAAATAGTTCTGCCTTTGCATTTAAACCAAAAAAATGTATTTCATCATTGTACTTATGTATCTTCCGCAGAAATAGAAAATTTGCCAAGTGTGCCATTCCCTAATACTCCTTCTAAAACATTTAGTAGATGCGCCCTAACGCATATTTATCTTTTCTCAAGATATTGGCTCTAAGCTATACTTTTCTTGTCATTCGTAAAAACCGGAATAGGTTACCGAACTTGGTACACAATTGTGCAGATTAAATTCGAAAGTGGACTTCGTTCAATGATAAAACTAAAAAATATTCTATATAATACTAAAATAGTCAGGCGGCGATTGCTCTGAAAATCTGAAAATTCCCACAAGTTAACCATTTGTTGGAAACCTAGAAATATAAGCAATGTTTGAAACTGGATTGGAATGCATCCTAACGTTGTTAAGTTTCGTACAAGGCTCGAGTTACGTACATACATATATATATAGATCTACTAAAAGAACTTTCGACAAGATCGATGATTTCGTTAATACATTAAATTGGACCGAATTTAACTTTACAATGTCAGCTAAAAACTAAAATTATTATACTGCCTGCATACGGAAGTAATATTATTATGATTAATTTTCGAGTGCTCACTATGTAATTAAATGATTTAGTTAATTGCTACGCAATGCAATGATAATGATCAGTCTGTAATAATTCTTCTTTCAATAAATCTTTCTTCTTCTTCTTCTTTTTTTATAAACAAAATAATTGAAAACAATGACTTTAAAAGCACTTCCAATTGTTTGGTTTACGATCTAATTAAGGAAAAAACGTTTTTCGCAAAATTTGTTAGTCAATGTAACCTCCTTCAAGAACAATCAGTCCAACGGTCCTTTAGCATTTTGGTGCCTTTGTTATAAAACTTTTACGCAAAACTCTCAAAATTTACTTTAATTTCCAACTGATCTGGACTTTGATCTGCAGTATCCTCCTGCAGATTTGTCAACAGGTGGCACTCATTGAGTGTTAGATAAGCAAATGATGAGATTCATTCTATTTTGCAATTATAGCCATTGATTTGTGATCCTGTGTCCTTGTTCCGTTGCGAGCAAATGTGAAACCGAAGATGAGGTCAGCTTTCGCACGCCTCCGTCCTAATTTAATACGTTACAAACACGTTCCTCTGATGGACTTGAGCGATGTTTCCATCAATAGTTACAGTTTTCGGCATCACTCAATCCGGTGCAGCCACGTTTCAATTCGTCCGCCCAAAAATATGACCGCGATAAATGACAGTGCAAAGTCCCCCTACAAAGCGCACAGCTCAACAAACAAATGCTCTTCGTGTTGAACGCGGAAACTTTTCAGACAACGTAAATATTTATGAAGTGAAAAATTTTGATATAACAGCTTGTGTCTGTGTCAATTATGGGATAGCTAAGCTAATGAATTATTTGCCTGTTAATAAATAAATTCAAAACGCGATGAGTGACGGTTAAAGAAAAATGAAATTTTTCTTAACCTGAAGTAATGAAGCTCTGTCTAATTGCTGGCCTAGCGAGCGAGCATACTATTTGATTCTTCCAAAGATACGCTGCTTTCGTATGATATGGTATATGATTAACGTTCAAGTCCAACAAATGATTGGACTATTAGTGTGCATTTTAACTTCCTTTAGAGCGGCCATACGAGTCTACGTTCGTTCATGAAAACATGAAAACGGTATACATTGGTATAGTGTTGTAACTAACATGATTTACATGTACGCCCACTTTTAACTTGAAATCAAAACGTAAAATTTCAACACAAATTGCACAAATAAAACGAAAATTTATTGGTTAAATAAATCCGAAATGCGCAACTGCAACTGATATCAGCAAAAATACATAGCAAATATATTCAGTATGAAGGAAAGTGCTCTCATGCTGCCTTAATTTAAAAGAAATAAAGAAATAGAAAAAATAAAAAAAAATTCAGTTTAGTTTAGTTATGCCTGCTGATGGTTTATACCAAGAAGCTGTTTCATACGCCAAAGTTTACTTACAAAATTTGTGTTCCCTAAAAACGACATGAGCTTCGTGAAGAGTATTTTAGTAAAAGTAATCGGAGGTGTTTGGAATAACAATCGTCTGCTTATGTCTTACTTCAAAAGACAAATTGGAGGTACAAAGGTCATCAAATCATGGTATGAAGTGAAGCTACGATACAGGCGAGTCCTCAATTAAAGTTTGCAAACGATATATATAAGCACTTTTTAATTTGGTAGATAGCTGAGAGAGAGCAAATTTTACTTTACAGAGAGAATTTATGGGCAGAACTTGCATTCAAACCCAATACACACCTCTGGTTTGCCCACTTAAATTTTAAAATCTTGAGCTTAAGTTGCAACACGGCATACAGTCGTTGTCGGTAGGATGTAATCATATATATATATATATATATATATATATATATATATATATATAGGCACATGCATACAATTGTTGCTACAAATAGTTGGCAAATTTTATGTACCAACAAATGCCAGAACATTTAAAGTAACTGCTGCTACGCCAAAGGTGCTGCTGATGGTACTGGTTGTAATGGTCTAGTTATGTTGTCCGCTGCAAAATGCTGTGATTTTGCGCTTAACGTGGTTTAAATGCCGCTCATAAATTAAACTTGTCTTGTCTGGCATCTCGTAGATAGTTGAGTAAAGAAAAGAACAATAACACAAAAAAAAAAATATATATATATAAAAAGAACTACGAGCAAACGAGATACGTTATAGCACTCGATAATAGTCACACTGAAGGCCAACTGGATGCAATGGCGGCTTACCTGACTAATTAGTGGGTGTTTCGTTACCAACAATACTTACGGTTACGGTGTGTCAGCGCAATGTTCACCATCAGATGTGGCAAATAATTGTCTGCTGATTTGTATTATTGTTGCAATGCTCTTGCTGTTACTTTTGTTGTTATTGTTTATATTTATGAGATAACATCGTTGTCGTGTACTCTCGCTTACATATATTATGTGTATACATCAGTTAGTGTGTTGATTATTATAGGTTGGCAGGCTTGAGAAATTGCAGACACACGGATGGTCGGTCGGTCGGTTGTTTAGCCACTCAGTGCAGTTGTTGCTCTTGCCTTTGCTATTGCTATTGCCCCCATAACATTAAGATCGATGAATCGTTTTTAGACACCAATGATATCTTTCATTGCCAATTACATCTAATTGAATAACATTTTGTTATAAATTATAATTACATTCATCCGCAGAACAGCAGCGTACAATGTTTGCAAATAATTGCAGATAATTTAACTATAATTGGAATTTATGATACATTTCAACTGAACATATCACAATAATTTTGCTAAACTAAAAACTGTATTATATAAAACACTATTAAAATCCAATCTTATGTGTTCATCATATGTGTCATTTTAATAGATTCATGGTTACTAAAATTTTGCGAAGAACATTTTTGCTTTGCAAGTAGACGATATAGAGAATATACAACAACAACAAATATGTTCAGGAAAATTGATAGAAAATGCACAGGAGCATCAGCTTTTCTCGTAATGTATGGAACTCGATAGTTAAAAATTATTACTTCCTTACAGTTAGTTAACTACTTTAATGGTATTATAACGCAGACACACAAACAGAAAATCAAAAATCCTGTCAAAAATACTAACATTGTTAAGGTAACTTGAGCTATATGTATAGGTATCAATACTTTTTAGACGACGCCAATTGCTACAAATTTTATGCAACAGAAACGGACTGATAGTTAGTGCAACTTTTCATTTCTGTACGCTATTAATTATATCTCGATTGGTATTGATACCAATTAAATTTTATGTAGCACTGTAATGCTGAATAAAAAAACTAACGCTGACGTAAACAAGTATTAGTTATGCGGATATGTATGGAAATATTGTCAGAAAAATGTTATTAATAAATGGTCGTGGAATCAGATTACATGCAAAGATTTACTTATTGTTGTTATACGTCGCATTATCGCAGCATAAAAGCAAATGCAAATTATATTTCCGGTCGAATGTGAAATTTGCTACATGCTCTTTGAAATCGAAAAATTTATAGGGATTATCGAGGATAATAAGCTCGCCTTAGTATCCGCTAATAATAATACGGTTATAAATGGGTCATATAACAACTCTCCGCGGTAACGAGCTTTTTTTTGTAGCCTGCTCTTTTCCAAACTGGTTCCAAACTGTCATGTGGTTGATGTTTAATGCCTCTGCTATTTGTAACAGCTTACGTGCCAGTCTTGTTCCACCAATTACAAAATTTCATACGACCGGAGCGAAGTGCATCCTCGACATCGAAGGTGTGAAAGACTGCTTCGTTCGCTCACACTATTCTCACCGCGTACTTCACAACTTTTTCGCAAGGTTTTCCTCTTTTATAGTAAAACACAGAGTATTTCTTCAGATATTTCACTCATTTCCAGCGGAAAAAGCCCCAAAGACTTTTTATATGACCTAATGTATAAAAAGGTCTTGAAACTATGCTTTAAATGCACCATACTCCTTGAAAATTTTCTATAACTTCCTGTTCTTCTTTAATTATTAATAGAAAGCAAAATATCAGAATCAACACTGAAGCGTTATTACGTTCATAATAAATGCTAATAAGCTGCCCTATGGATATACGACGTATTTTATATTGGTTGTCCATAAATCTATAATTCGAGAGCAGTGATTCAACACGAATTATTTCCATGAGCAAGCGGTAATTCCCTCCAAATAAGACGTACGCTATCGTCTCTTACCTCCCAGATTGTGGCCGTATCTCATACCTCTTTTTACATTACTTTTTCCATTGCCGTCTCCTTGAATCCTTAAGTGACTCGATCCCTCGATCAACTTTGTTTACAAGAAACAAATTTTTGCAACCTTTGTATACTTTTTCCATTTCATAGTACCCACTTCCCATTCAACGCATTCTGACGCCCGAAATAGTATAACTCTCTTCCTTGTAATGCGATTGGTCAATGCAACGTAGAGGAGCTAACAATCGCCATTGCTTACTACTAATTGACGTCAAATTATCCATGCATTCATTGCATAAGTAGTTTCATGTTTGATAATAAAAACACATAATCAACATATTCAACATAACATCGGAATGCAAGAATCCCTACTAACCAATAAACACATAGCTTCAAGTAAGGCGAACAAAATGTAAACAAAGTAAATTAAATTCCTTTTGTTAAGGTAAGCAAAATAGAAATACTTTTTTTTCGAATTTTAACGATTAGGATTTTAGTTTATGGATAAAGACACAGATGTTATGAAGATCCCATGCGAAGTAAACGCATTATTCTTTTGTGGACTGTTGCGCACGTCCAAGTATTGCAGCTTAAGTCTTAGCGTTTGGACGCTAAGCCAAATATATATATATAATAACATATAGCAAGTTTCGGACACGATGCGATTGAAGTGACAGATAGCCGTGGCAGAATAGGCATATGAACCACTGACTGAGAGCACATTTGTATTTTATGAAATCAGTGTCACGTATTTGTATGTATTGCATGCAAGGAAAAAACTATTCTATATTATTGTCCAGCTGTGACCGAATATATTACATCTCCCATAATTATTCAAAAGGAGACCAAGAAAAAATTTCTACACCGTTTAATATAGAATGAATATGGAATTTTGTCATGCAACTACAATGGCTTATGAGTAATACGCAAAAAACCTAAAAAGCTTAAGTGCTCTCAGTTTATCTTTCAGGGTAAGCGTGTCCTTGGTCCAATTTGGTCCATTTTCACAACCAACATGGGTGGAAAAAATTTCAATATTCAGTAAACTCTAAGCTGATAGCCTCAAAAATGTTTATTACACACATTGCACAGACGGATTGACGGACAAGCAAGGATATATATATATTTTATGGGTTCTTTGAAGGTTCATTCTAGGTGTCGCAAATGTTTCATAATAAAAAAAATGAAACATATCTTAAGCGAAAAACAGCAGTTTATAGCAATTTAACGTTTAACGTAAGCGCATTCACTTAAATGATTAAATTGTAGCAAATTCTTAGGAGATATGTCCGCAAACTTATATCATGGGTATGTAGTAAACGATATATAGACTCTATCGTCAGATTTTTTATTTTCGCAACTTTGTTGCTTGCAGCTTAAAGGTTATTACTTACCGTTTCTCTGCATTGGATACCTACCAAGGACTATATCATTTTCATAGTACTAATGATACGTTTTTTCGCATCGCAGGAACTCCTTGAAAAAAGAGAGAAAAACGTGTTATTATTTTACACTATAGTATGTTTAATTGCAATCTTATAATGTGTACACATACTTCTATATATGTGGAAGCAGTAGTAGTAGTAGGAGGTAAATGTTTGTGTCAAACTTGAAAAGCTCATTTACTTGCCAAAGTGTTTATAAGGGGGGAAAAAAACTAATGATGTGTTCTCTTAAGTGCTCTTATGTATATGGCATAGAGATTATGGTAATTATAACTACCACCAACACACAAAAATTGTCAGCTAATAAGCTATGACGATACAAGCAGTTACCATTTGCTTAAGTATTTTAACCGCTGGTGCCGCCCCCTTAAACTAATATATAACATACAACGAAAATTCTATGAAATATTAAAAGAAATTCAAAAAAAGTTTAGGGAAATATTTTGACATTCATCAAAAATCTAATGTGTTTGTTATATTGTCTACTTGGAAACATCCAAAGATGGCAGACTGTTAAGCGTTTGACTTCAATCGACAAACTGAGAGAAGAAACAAACAACTTTATGGAATTATTAGGGCAATCGGGGTTTAAACTAAAGTTGAACGTTAGTACTTCGAAAAATAAAATTTAATTTTCTGAAAGAAGCGGGCGTAAGTTGCACTACATTTGGTATGGAACTTTTGGATCACACGAATGATTGGTTTTTCTTGATTCCCATATACACGTAACCTCTGCGATGCCAGATTGATGGTACAACGTCCTATCCCCACGTTAGCCCGTCACTATGATTTAGAAGTCTCTGAAATCTCCGCTATTCTAGGCGCCAAGTGTCGGGTTACAACACTGTCTTAGCCTACGTAGGCTTCGGCTCAAAGCGCGTCTTTCCTACTTGTTTGCCTTAGATCTTTATTATTATTATTATTATTATACGGATCACTAATTGACACTAACGCCTTGCAATATTAATGCAGTTGATGTTCTTTTAATTGGTTTATAGCTACTGCTAAGCAAACACAAGACATCGGAAAAATTAGTTCCAATTTAAAGAACAATTCGCAAATTTGCATAAAATTCTTCTTCACTTACCCTCGTTAAGTTCGTTAGAACTTCTAAGCAATATGCGTTAATAGAAAAGTTTTCATGTCCTTTTTCACAAAAGGTCAACACAATAGAATACTCTTTATATGCACTAAAGTATTGCATAATTGATGTAAAGTTGAGTATTTGAAAAGCAAAATATTTCCATTGAAATCTTCAATGTGAAAGAAACTAAGGAATGTTTCTAAAGCAATTTACAAGAATCTCACTCAAAATCATAAAGAAATTTGTTTATGTAAGCAATTTTTCAATAACTGAATTTATTTTTATTAAATGAAATAATAACTGACTGATCAGCAAAGCAAGGCTTGTATGTAATTGAAAAGTCAAAATGAAAATTTTGTAAAACAATAAAATTTGCTCTTACGGCAAGGATAAAGAAAAGCATAAGCAACTTATAAATGGATTAGACCGTTTCACAAATAGCTACCATCATCAAGAGGCAATCGGATGCAAATCATTTTTTGTTGAGCAATTTTCTTAATCAAAGCTTTTTTCATTCATAACTATTAGAACCAAGCATGCCATCGATCTAAATAATTTATGCGCATTACTCATCGCTTTGAGAACCAAAGATAGATAACAATATTTAATTATTCTTTCGTAAGAAACCGTCAAAGAGCAATCGATCATAATCGAGGCGAAATCAATAGGCGATCGATAGGCTGAGAACGGTCCAATTGGGTTTATAAATATTATACACATGCCCATGTACGAGACTAAGAGAGAGAGAGAATAAGAATATAAGAATCGATTCCTCCTCTGTTAATTTTCGTTACATAGGTTCATTAAGTAAAACACTTGAGCTGTCTTCTCTCCTTTCATTGGCGGGGAATGAACGAAAATTGCATTATTTTTCCCCAAAGTTTTATCAAGGGAACGATAAAGTCGACTAATGTCTCTAAAATCCGAGATGATATTATATGAAGTTTTCTAAATAAATAAATAAAATTTCAATTGATTCAGCTTTTTTAAAAGGAAAATTTACTGCTCCATTTATTTACACAAATATTTTCATATTTAAGCAAATACATAGAACAAAAGACAATTGCATGAGAATTTTTGTATTTATTTTCTTTTTCATAATATATTCTTTTATTGACATTAAGTAAACTTCATTTAGTTTTAAAAAGATATTTGCTTATTCAGCTCTCAAGGGCATGTAAGCAAGTCGCTTTCAATAGATTTTCTTAGTCAAAGTTGACTTAAAAGAGCAAAAAATTTTTTGCTTTATTGCACAAATCGATTGATGTTGTAATACATAGCTAATCAGTTAGAATTTGATTATTTGCATAAATAAGCTGAAATATATAATAAGCTGAAATATATATATATATATATACAAAAGATATAAGAACAAGTCGTAACTCTTCAATGATCATCTATTAGCGCGTTATAAAAGTTCTGGTCCAAAAGCTGGCACAATTTGTTTCCGCAATTCTCTTCGCATACAATCGAACAATGCAAGGACTTAATCACCTAGGATATGTCACCTACCCGTATCGGAAAAAAGTGGGGAAAGAGAACAAGATATGGAGTGGCGACATCCTATCGGGTGTGTGGCGTTATGCCTTTACCAATAAAAGGTTTTGTAACAGTTTTTTAAATGAATTCTTTCTTCATTCCTAAGGGATGGCTGTATTCAGAAACTAAATAAGTTGTGTGCCAAGATAAGCAGAAAAAGCGGCATAAAAAGATTGAACGAAACAGCGGGTTCCCGGAAAAGCTACGATAATCTAAATTGTGTCCTTGTGGTGCAAAAACTTGCAAATGAACGGCTATCAAAACAGTTTGTTTATTGTTTTACCCCTTCTCCTTCCCATCAACGCAGATCGTAATAAAACAAAAAATTAATTCATTTCTTTCTTACTGCAAACTATGCGAAACTATGGGGTCCCTTGGTTTACCCATAGATGTGCCGAAACCTTCACCTTTTCGTGGTGCTCCCTATAAACATTTTCTGCTGCATTATGGCTCTTTAGTGTCCTTTGGTTTTAAGAGTCGCACAGTCAATGGCAAAGAAAGGTTTAAGGCTTCTATCTATAACCTAGCAATAGGTTTTTCTCTTGGAAAGCGGAAGGGGTCTAGTCGGAAGGGGCTTTTCTTTTTTACAAAAGGAAGCATTTCTTTCCCTATTAGGTTCTCTTGGTGGAAGTCATCTAATGATGCCCAGCGATACCAAGTGGGCTGGGGCACAGATAGGTGTGTGTTCTGTGCGACGACAACCTTGGAAGCATTATTTTTCCTTGAGGAAGGATAGTCAGGCTTGGCCGTCCGGGACGTGTGGAGAGTCCGAAGGCAAGAGCGAAAAGCGTACAGTATGAGATCACCCAAAGCTGTATAGCTTGGTGTAAGTTCTGGTTTGAACGATAAGCCAAGAAATTAAAGGGTGTCCACGGGGGTCAGGTTGCCCAAAGTTGGATTGCTTTGGCAGGAAGATGCACACAACCCATCGGAATGCCGGAGAATGCCTTCTTGCCTGACTGCTGGGTACGGCCCTTCGGGGAGTATTCGTGGTGGCTGTGGTTACCCCAAAGTTTCGCGGGGAGCTATTGAAGAGGTGCTTAGATAGGCCTCGACGTAGACCACTAAGCGAGAATTTGGCCCACACCCATCTTCTATTGCGGTACTTCAGGGTAGAAAGGCCCCCTTCAATGGGGATTGTCTTTCTCCCTGAGGGGTCGTCAATCAACTTACCTCGATTGCCGATGGTTGTAGGCAACCCGTCTGATTAAGACTCATGTCAGGTGCAGACGTAAAACACACAGAGCGATCTTACTGCAAAAAATTCACCTTTGAAACTTCTGGAGTAATTTGTTCATTTGCCCCGGCTATAATATAGATAAACTAAACCTTTCTTTCTAATCACGAAATAATTATTTACAAGTTGCGAGGCTTACTTTACAAAGAATAATAACATCCGCCTTTTTCCAGGAAAACTTTATGCTTTATACGGTAAATTACTTTTATAACTGCTGTAAGGAGTCGCAGGCTTAAATTCACTTAACTTCGTTGCTGAAAAATCGAATTAAATGTAATTAAATATTGCTATGGATTAAAATCGTTTCTTATCTGACAGATTAACAATGCAATTCCGAAGTTAAAAAAAAGAAAACAAAATTAAATCACTTTTAATGTCATCCAAACCGAGAATGATGTGATAGTTGAAAGCCGTATTGTCGAGACATGACAATGACAATTATAATGATTTTTCGATCTTCATTGTTTGCGAATATTTCGTTCTGTTGGCCAGCTTATGCTTGTGTGCACAAACACATGTGTGTACACATCATTTTATGTAAAACGGCTCAGGCCATTATGAATGCAAGTCAGTGGGAAAATTTTTGAAAGAAATTTGCCAAATTTTGCAAATAAATATCCATCAATCGTCACGTTAGCTCTTCATTTCTATTGTGCCGATGACGCATTACAATTGTGAACGAAGCTTATGACGCATATGCATTTATTTGCATACTATGCAAAAATTATTAGACAATGGGATATAATGAATGAACAAGAGTTTCTCAAAAGGCCGGAAACGGATATAGTCATTGAGTTATCAAAAAGCTTTAACGCTTAACATTCAACATTAAATAGACAGAAATCAGTTTAAAGCAAAATCCTTGAAATAGGTAACAATTTCCTAAACGAAAAGAACATAAAGGCTAGAGCAGCAGTTATGTTGCAAGTTTGCAAATTTGCATGTAGGTTTAGGTGCGGCGACAAATCCGCAAGCAAGTGTGATGATTATGTTCGCCTGAAACATTTACATAAAACAAAAATGGTCGAGTTTTGTTACACGTAATATATTTGATTGAGACTCTTTTCATAGCAGACAACTAAACGATATTTATACGAAATTTTAGACTAATACCCACTGCAAGCTACAAATACAATTTGTTTGTTTATCGCGGGTATATTTATAAAAGAATCACGCCGATTGTTGCCTTAGACTTTCAAATGACTACATTTTGTATCGTTGCAAGTCTTGAGGGACTATGCAAATCTGCATTCATACCATCGCCATATTCGTTAACATTGGTTGAAACCCTTGATTACGGACAGTCTGCGGCGTTCATATTATTTTTTTGTTAACAACTGTAAGCCTTCCTATTTACTTGTTTCTCTGAAGAATAAGTATGACAGCAGTGGTCGCCTCTACCATGGTTAAGAGTTAATTGAATAGCCCACAAAGACATAAGTTGAAGATGTCAACCTCGTCGTGCAATGAGAAAGTCATTAGCCAGTATGATGAGCCCTTAAGTAAAATTATTGGATCTATGATTGTGCTTATGAAAATTGTAATGCTAGTATACCTTGACACCTTCTTAGCTAACATATGTCGGCCAAGTTGTGAGTTGACTTATCAGTTTCTTTTTTTTTTGCACAGCATCTCATAACAACTCTGTTGAATCTTTTGAAATGAAATACATTCAAGGCAGCAATACTTCAGAACGTTTCCCACGATCGTAGCAACTAAGACATAACGTATGTAATGGTGTAGCCACGCCAAACGTTGAGATGCTAGCAGCAGTATAGATCGGCATTAATGAGTGTGGTGAGATGCTAACTCTAAGTCAAAGCTAGTTCAAGATCACTCCGACATGTGTCTTAGTGATGATAGATGACAAGAGCCTACACTACTCCAAAATGGAAATATACAAAGCTAGTGTCACTCGCATTATTAGAGTGAGAGAATATACTTAGGTCAAGTGGCAAATAATTCTAGCAACGCGCAACTCGAGCAAGAAAAGATCGTTCAAAGCGGCTGCATTTAATTAAAGGAACGATAATCTGTGGATTCCTGATAGAGCGGGCAAACGAAAAGATAGAA
>CCAG010004816.1:0-45000 GCA_001077435.1 Glossina morsitans morsitans | reverse complement strand
GATATTTCACTAATCTAAGTTGTGTACATAAACTATATACGATGTATATAAAGCATATTCTTGTGCATTAGAAACATCTGAAGACCTTACAAAAGAATGTCTTACAATTTAACCCATTCACTGCCAACTCCAAGATATTTCATAGTGAAAATATGTACGAGAACTGCCGACTACATGATATCTCGTAATTTGCGCTACAAGTTTATATAGATAGATAAATAAAATCTTGGCATCGAGGGCAAGACGATTTAAATTTCCATGGCAGTGAAAGGGTTAAAATGCAATCACATTTTTCATCATTAAGCAGATTTTCTATGTTAACATGCCTTAAAATTATTCAAGAAGACGAAAACTTTTCCAGAGCCTAAGTATTATTTAATATTATGCAAAAGCCTATGTACCTGTGTGTCTATTAAATTCATGTGCCGTTAGTGAGTGAGCGTAAATAAACCTGCACTACAAGTGCTTAAAAATAGAAAAAGAAATGAAGAAAAATGTACAAGTAAACACACACGCACACGCACACGCGCACGATATATATATGCATATATATATGTAAGTATGTATGTATATATAAACAGCTATCCTGAATTTAGCTGCTTATTATTGTGAATGCATACTTAAACGCCTAAACTTAACGAGAACACAGTGATTTCCTTCTTAAAAATCTTACTCAGTAATATAATGAAAAAATACTTTCTGCACTTTCAAGGAAATTGAATTGAAAATTATCTGAGAGAATTGTAAGCATCTATGCGTGTGCATACGTTTTTATATGTCTGGAAAGTAGTACTGCCAGCAAATAAACGCAAGTGTGAAAGTACGTGGGCTAAACGTAACGTAAGACAAAACAAATACATACACACTTTTACACCGGTGTGTTTAAGTATTTTATATGAAATGCGTAATATTTCTGGTGAAAAGTCAGAATACATGAACAGGTATCGTCAAGAACAACAATAACAACAACAACAACAACAACAATTTACAATATAAATACTAAAGAAAAATACCAAAGGAATATCTTTCTTGCTCGCACTGCATATAAATTTGATAGAATATCAATAACGAAAAAATGAAAATATATTCGGGCGCGTTCGAATTTTTTATACCCACCACCATCAGAGTTATTTGAAAAAAAATGACATTTCGATACTCTTTAAGGTTAAGGAGAAGTTGACGACTTTTCCCAATGTTGCACATGTTCTCTAGGAAGACCAACGGAAAAATATATGTAAATATTTTGATTGGTGTATTTGTTGCAGGTTATGAACTTCCAAAGTTTACGGAAAATTCGGAAGCGATATCTCAAGTATTGCGATCAGGACAATGTTCACCACAGACATTACACGCGCAGGCAAGTGGAAAGGCCTACATTGATTCGGAGTTTTACATTGATCAAGAACATGTATACTTTACAACGACGCTAAGGCTATCCATCCTTCAATGAAAGATACAGAAACCTAAAAAACTTACAAACAATATTTGATCGCAAGATAAAGCGAAGATTTATTCACGGGACGGCCAAGGTATCGTGCATACTTTAAGTAATACATTAAAATTTTCTGAATTTTTTTGGTAACCCATAGTCAGTAGACCGATTCTCATTCTCTATCAATTTTTAAATATTTACCCTTTATGCACTATTTTCGGTTATTATAATGAAAACGTTCAGCGACCTGTCGAAATGTAGAACAGAAATGCCGTTATGCTATTATTGTAACACTTCCGAGGAAGGAAAAGATTTTCACAAACTTCTTTTGAAGCCGACTTTACAAGGCCAAGAGATCTCTGCACACAAAGCATTAAATGGTAGTCGCACGGAGCAAGATCGGAATCTGGGATTGTTAATTAAGCCCGAATCCGTTATATTAATTGCGTGCATTGATCGAATTAATTATTGGCAGTACAGAGTGAAATCATGACTCTAACCAGACCGGAGCAGTTCGATTGCTTTCAAAACTCATGCAAATTGAGGCATCAATTAGCGCTTTGCCACCGTTCGTGCAACATCTTGCATCTTGGATCACACAAATGCAACCCTTGCAATATATTATATGATAAATTTTTTCCCAAGATGATATGAAATGTGCCGGTTTTCGTCAACTTTTCGAAGAATTTAATCGATTTTATCAAAAAATTGGTCGACCAGAGTGCAGTAGCTCTACGGCCAAAATATTTGATAAAAAAAGGTCTCCGCAGTTTCTTATCGGTTTCTTATGGTGTGGGTGCCTGTATATCGGACAACACTCACCTGATGGTCTCAAGCGAACATAAGCTTAAAAGTTTACATTTTTCGTAAAGGTAATTTTCTAATCCTTTGCACATGTAAAAAGATGGTTTGAAAATAAGGGAAATATCTGAAGAAATACGCTGTGTGTGGCTTTCTTGCGACAAAAAAGATAAAATATGCAAAAACATGCCGAAGAATTTGTGGAGTGTACGATGAGAATGCGGTGAGTGAACGAAAGACCCAGGACTGGTTTGCTCGATTTCGTTCCGGAAATGTCGATGTCAAATGTGCACCTCCATCTGGTCGGCCAGTCACCGGACAAATCGATGAAATTTTGCAACTAGTGGAGCAAGACCGGCACGCAAGCTGTCGAGCGATAACGGAGGCACTAAACATTAACCACATGACACCTTGGAGTCATTTGAAAAGAGCGGGCTACAAAAAGAAGCTCAAAAGAAGGCCAAAAAACCGCGGAGGTCTTCTATGTAAACATTTCGGAATTTAAAAATGGTTTTAAGATAATGTTAAGAGTCAACAAAAACCCAAAAAAAGGTTCAGTTCAAAAATATCAAATGTTTCCAGATGAGCAGAGAAATAGGTGCATATACAAAAACTTAAAAAAAACGCAATATTTTGTACTTGAAAATAATCATTTTTATAGAAATTAATTTGGGCAGTTAATAGCCGGCATAATTTAAGGAAAAGCTTGATTCTGCTGGGCCTATCATCCGATTTAAGTGATAGCACAAATAACTGGAAGTCCATACTTTTTTCTTAATGACGGAACATCTACGTCTGCTTTTTAAACCAGGTCGAATCGCAGTAGCGATATAAATATGGGGGCGGACTGATGCAGCCAAACTGGCTGTATGCTCTTCGTGTTACTTCAATATTGTAATTTACTTTTTCCAATTTTTTACTTACTGAAGCTATGATAGGCCTTCGCCTTGAATTTACAGTTATGTGGGATGGAGCTGTGAAAGTGAAAAGTTTAAAATCTTCCGTTTTACGATCTTGAGAATGGCAAATGGAGAGAAGAGCATGGACATGCTTCAAAGCGTTTATACGGTGTTCCTCCACGTATTACAAACTCAATGAAAAAATTATCCTTTCCTGTTAGATAGGGAAACACAGCTGTAAAAAATACTCCACACTCGTGCCATACTCAAATATTCATGTATGTTTGCACTAATGGCAAGCATACGGCACAAACGAAACGCAATGACTAACAAGAAATGCAATCATTAAAAGAGCAAAACAACTCACAACGATACAAAAAGGTGAGCACGTGAACGAAATTCTTATAAATTGTAAATAAAATGAAATAAAAAAATGTACAAGCCAGTTGCACGTGCATTTAAACCCACTTTCTTGCACTTTTTGTAGACGCATTTGCTATATAGATTTCTTTAGGATTTTTATTGAAACTTGATTCTTCTTCTTGATAAAATTTATGTTATCTAAAAAAAAAGAATAAATAAATAAAACGATCTAAGACGTAAACATTAAATGTACTTTTGAATTGTCGGCTAAATACAGTTTTGAAGAAAACAATTTGACGCACGTCGTTATAAGAACAACGACGCCTTCCAAACCTTATACGAATAAGTTCGGCAAGAGTTAACTACAATATGTTCTTATATTGCTAAGTTTACAGTCGATATCAACGACTCAATTCAATGAATCAATTACATTCTTCCGATGAACTCCAATGCATGTGACAAATACGCACAAATCGGTGTTTCACCGCACCCAAACCGCGAGTGCTCAAAAATATAATGGCTGAACGAATAAATACAACACTTAAGAAAATATTAATAATAACTTCATCAACCTTTTCGAATTTTTTGCGTAGTCTGCTGTCCACTCCCAAATTTTCTTTTTTTCTCTTTCACTTTAATAATACCAGGTAGGTCGTTATTTTATACCACGCGCATAACACCTCCCGCGTTTAAATGGGTCGTATGTATGGCAACTCTCTTGCGAACACATGCAAACCAACAACAAAAATTATTAAACAGCTGCAACGCTCGAAAGTATAAAAACACAGAATCCCCCCCTGTTTTGAATCAAGTAAACAACATTTAATGTTGTTGTTATTGGAGCATTAGTCATCCAATACAAACAGTGGGTCGAATACATACAATCTACAAACGGGCTATAAACGTTATCGCTTGTACCGCACCCCTCTAAATAACTACAAAAAAACTATGAAAGAGACCAACACAAGCGAATTTGCCAGAACTGTTTAATAGACAACGGTTGTAGCCCTGCAAAATTAAAATACTGCACATATGTCCATTTGCAGCAGTCTGGAATTTCAACTAGCTTCCGCCTTTAATAAGCAGCATGCGTTTATTAAACATATAGACGAGTGAAACAAGCAAAGAAACGAAAAGAAATGAAACAATATTGACTGCATGATTCAAATGTACATATCGACCGCCTCCTCTCTTCCTTTTAATTTTACTTAATCACAGTAATTTTTACTCTTTAAATTCAAATAGAAACATGACTTACGTTTCAAGAATATCTATAGATTCCTAGTTTCTTTAGCAGAAGCCGCCATTTGAGAGGGTACCCTTAATCGATTGTTTGCAAAGTTGAGCTAGCGGCGACGATGTCGTTATCCTCACCAATACACACATACAGTTTATACAATTGCAGTACGCTAAAACCACACAACAAGAGTGTGCGTACTCTCTAGCACAAGCAATAAATTCGGCTGCTTGTTTATTCTATTTTCACACGTTTTTTCTTTTTTCGTCACACAAAACACAAATGCATTTATTAACCACGTATTTTATCGTAATATATGTTTCCATAAATCTAATTGTCAGGTTTTTATTCTTTTTGATCTTAACACTTTTTATTCTTAATCTTAAATTCTTTCTTTTTTATTCTAAAAAAATCTCTTCCATTCAAACGCGGCTTCCATACCAAACAATCCAAACAATTACAACGCACTGACTAAATTAAGAACAAACGGAACGGTCTGTTTCATTCTTTGTTCATTCCGATAAACCAATAAAAAAAACGCCAATGCTACCAACTGCCACAATTTTTATATTTTGCAGAGTTCCCAGATCTTTTAAAATATTCTCCATTGTATGAAAATAAAATTAATGAAATGCTTGTCACACAACAAATCGACTACTACAATAAAATTAGCTCGGCTAATTATGTCGTAATGTACAATTGTGACAAATAAACAAAGAAAATGCACATTATCTGACGAAGACATCGGAAATCTTGGATAAAAATACCAATAAAATAAATGTAATGTTAAAATTCTGTCAATTTCATATTTTATTTCCTTTGTATACTTATATTAACCGCAAAAGGAATTGGACTTTGTCAAAACGTTTGCAACATCTGAAGGAAGCTTCAGAGACCTCCTATGATATATATATATTCTCAATGAGCAGTAAATGTTGGATCGATTTAAGCATATCGATCTGTCCAACTGCTTGCTTGTGTAATGTCTGGAGTAAAAATTTGGTACAAAATTAATGAATCTATAGGCGCTGCGTTTTATCAACGTGGAATGAAGAGTAGTTTTGGTTAAATTATTATTTACAAATAAGGCAAATTGCCCCTTTGGAGTAAATAAAACCAACGTGCTGCTCCTACTGTAACTTTTGAGTCTAAAAATGACATTTTTGGAAATGCAAGGGAAATTTTATTTACAAACAAAGAACTCTATATGAAGTTGGTTATTGAGTTTGGTAGCATGAATTAGTTGATTGATGAATCGGACATTAGTGGGAATGGCATACAACATACCCCCGCTGTAGGCAGAGCAATATGCGAGCTAATTATTGACGACAGATTCCGCACCATAGATTTGACGCATTTATGGTTCGATCGAATTATTATTGATCGGCCTATGTTAGAAACCTTTAAAGTTTAATTTTAGTTAACTTGTCTTGTTGATACATTACCTAAATTTAATAATAAATCTAGGATAACAAAGAAAACAAAAGTAGGCATAAATCACGATATTTTTGGGGGGAAAAAATGTCGTTTTACAAAACATTGCATATTATTGTACGATTTGACTACATTTACAAAATCCATTGTTACATCTGCACTGGGCGAAATATATTATGATAATCAAATTCATTTTTTTCCCGATTCATCTTTCCGCTCTTTAAAGCTCAATTAATTGCTGGCGGAGCAGGTGGCGGTTGCGATGGTGGCAAAGCACTTCCGCCATTTCCATCAGCGGCTGGTCCACCACGCTTACCAGTGTTCTTAAACGACATCAGCGACTGTGGTCTTATCAGATACAAAACTAAAAAAAATACCACTAACAATCATGGTGCAATTAGTATCATCTTCAGCCTCAACATCTGATGGGCTTCGAATGCTTTGAATTTTGAAAATTTACTTTATTCGCAAAAAGAAAATTGTTGGATATTTCTATATAGTATACAATTATTTAAGTGTTAAAAGAGTTAAAAAAATAAAAACGTTAATAAAATTCCTATATCTCTTTTTGGTTTAATAGAATTAGGGCTCCGTCTTTGTATAATAGAATTAGCGCTCCATCTTGGTGTAATAGAAATTGTTTGTGTGTATATGCAATATGAAATTATTGGTTTAATAGAATTAGGGCTCCGTCTTGGTGTAATAGAATTAGCGCTCCATCGTGGTGTAATAGAATTTGTTTGTCATATGACATCGTTGGACTTTTACTGTTGAAGTTATGTTAAGTGGGCGATTTACCCTGATAAACCATCCACCTTTGCTGACCTTAAAACCTTAAGACGGTTCCTGTTATTGGTGAAGTAAGAGCAGTTTTATGAGGAACAGTCGCAAATTAATTTTTTTCCAGATTTGAATTTTTACAGAAATACATGAAGCTGTTAATTGATCAACCTATATATGTGGGGGTATAAAAGAAAAATGCAAGTAAACTTAAAATAAACAATATTGGATTAATCAACAAACGTACGTAATGCTGTCATATATACGGCAAATATTTGTTTGTTTGTCAACGCTTACTATATATTCAAAAAAAAAGGACAGAGAAATACGTTTGGAAGGCAAGTCTACAAAAAAGGAACCTTCAAATTTTTTCATACTAATTCATTTGAATTCATTGATTGGCTAATTGCACATAATGCTTTTCTCCGTTAGCCAGTTGGTTAGTTAGGGATCAGAAAAATGTTTAACGCAATAGTATTTGCTCTACTGAGTAGCTGTTGCACTCTAATACAAGCAGAAAGCAGTGATGTGTACGATGGACCCGAACCTGAACTTGAGGGCCCAAATATATGTAAAAAGATCGGGAATTATAATGTTGATGTTATTACCACCGCAATGCAAAACTATCAGGTGCGCACGCCTATCTGGTGTCTGTCGGTGCCGCCGCGCTGTGCCGCCTACAGTTTCAAGGAGCGAATTGTTAATAAGACGCAATCCTTAACTAAATCACGCATTGTTAAGGACTGCTGCCAGGGATACAAACGTGCGGGCAATCTTTGTCAACCCGAGTGTATGCCCAAGTGTCAACATGGCGCATGCGTGGCGCCCAATAAATGCGTATGCGATCAAAACTATGGAGGATCTGCCTGTGAAATAATTTGCAGATGTAAAAATAATTCTTCCTGTGATCCTCAGACGGGTCGTTGCATCTGTTCACCTGGATGGACCGGTGAAGACTGCTCACAACCTTGTGACGAGGGCACCTACGGTATGGGCTGTAAAGAGAAATGCCCGAATATCATCCACAGCAACGAAAGCTGTCATCATATCACTGGTGAAATTGTTTGCCGCGATGGTTATATCGGTTTGACTTGTGAACATCCTTGTCCAGCTGGTTATTACGGTTACGCTTGCACTAAGGCGTGTATTTGTGCAAATGGCGGTGAGTGCAATCACATAACTGGTGCTTGTCAATGCCCGCCAGGCTGGACTGGTTTAAGTTGCAATGCAACATGCGAGGAAGGTTATTTTGGTACGCACTGTGCACAGAAATGCCGTTGTCTACATGAAGCGCAATGTCGTAAAAATGATGGCCGATGCATTTGCCAGCCTGGTTGGATGGGCCAACGTTGTGAAGAATTATGCCCTGATGGATTTTATGGACCACACTGCATGATACTTTGCTCATGTCCGTCGCCCAATTTCGCTTGTGATGCCATCCAAGGATGTGTATGCCGTGACGATTTCACTGGAGAAAATTGTGATGTTCCGCTTGTCGGACAACGTATACAAGGGACTGGTTTCCACTATTCCCACGCACGAATAGCTTGTGGTTCAACCCTAGCCATACTATTTGTAGTCATTTTTGTAGCTGTAGTTTGCTATTACCAGAATCAAGTGTCCAATTTAAAAACAGAAATTGCTAATGTGCAGTACACAGGTGACCCCATGCAAAGTTGCCCAGATCACCGCAATTTCAATAATTCCGTATATGGCTTGGCAAACATAGGTGAACGCGGTTTGCTCAATAATGTAAAACCAGAGATTAATAACCTTAGTCGTGGTAGACCTGAATTGTATATTGAAGATTCACATGCCAGCAGCAAGGGCGCAGCTGCCCCCTATTCAATTAATTATGATGATGGTATGTTAGCTAAAAATGTAAACTTTGATTTAACAAATGTTAATATCTGCAAGTCACTGGACGGTTCAAAAGAGGAACATGTACCCAGAAAGAGCTTTAAGGAATCCATCAACAATTATAAAAAAATTCTGTTCCCCGACAGTAAGGAATCAAATGTAATCAATCATATCTGTATTCATAATCGTCACTATGAATATGATCACTTGGACAATTGTCGGCCTAGCACTTCTCAAAGAGCCCATTATCACTGTAAGAATGATTCGATGGTTACTACTAATCGAGACGAAGAGAAGTTGAATAATTTGAAAATGATGAATGTTTTATTAAAAAAATGTGAAGCGGTCAAAAACAGCGACATCGTTGAGGATGTCGATGATGATGATAATAATAATGCCGCTTGTAGCCACGACCGAACCAAATCAAAGTTCTACGCAGCCTAGTGAGAATAATAATAATTGAATATATTTTTTCCATTTGAATTAACCGGTTTTTCCGGGTATGTTAATATTTTTACATATGCATGTGTTTGCACCTACTATTCATTGTTTGCACACGTACATATGCATACATACCGTTTCAGATGCTATGTCCTTAAATAGGAACTTTGTATATATTTCTAATTGATTTGTAATATTTGCTCATCATCCATCCATATAAAAACTAAATAATATTATGTAATAGTTTACCTCAATATTTAGTTTTATAATTTCATCCCTATTCGAGCTTATCTTATTTTTTATAAGAATCATTGCTATATGGCAAGGGTCGGCAACATTGTTCGGTCGCGGGCCAAAACCGTTTCTGTCAGAGGTATTCTCCTATTAAGACACTCTTTTAGTAAATAATAAGATATATTTTATTAAGAAACTAATTATAAACATAGTTGAACGAACTTTATTTAAAGACGGTCTTTTCGATATCAATGGCTCCCCTGATGTCAATCTAATCAAGTCTGTTTTATAGTTAGTTGTTTTACATTTTTTGTTTGTATATACACATAAACAGTTATGTGTACAAGATCCGTGATAATCGCACTAGAATGTTGTTCTTAGTATCTATTTTCAATTTTTTTTTAACCTCAAAATGTTTGTTTCAAGTTCATGTTTCATTATTTATTTTTCTATATTGTACTTTATTTCCGGAACTAAAGTGAGTCACTTGAAATCATCAAATGGATCATTCGGTGAGCCGCGGGCCATAGGTTGCCGACCCCCTGCCATAGGCCATTATTTAATGTTCATAATATTCAAAACCTCTCCCTCTCTCTCTTTCTCGCTCACTCATTCTATATATGTTTGTAAAAGAGTATAAGAAGATCAATCCCTATATATATAAGGATATATATAAATACGTGCAAAGGTTTCAGTGAAAGTGCTTTCAGCGTTATGTAATAAGTGTTTATTACAACTATTGGATTGCGAGATTTGTGAAGGATTATACAGATATGATGAGTAAGCAATCAAACTTTTATTCAATATTAGTATTTGGCTCTAGAAGCACTTGAACATAATTTTCATACATGTTGTATTTCACATTTTGTATTTCAAATTTTGCCCTATGTAATTTTTTTTTAAATATACCTACTGCCTATGACAAACAATAGATTTGTGTCGTTTCTTATATACACCTAATTCTCTTTTTACACGATAGATACGTTCCCAAAAAATACGTGTAAAAAAAAATTCGTGTAAAAAGAGAATTAGGTGTAAACAATATTAGAAAGTTCTTGTTAGAGTTCACCTAATGTATTTCGTGCTTACACATTTTAATTCATTAAATATTTTATAAAAAATAACTTCTACTTTGGAAAAAGAGAATTATATCTGAAATTCATAAATATAAAATCGTGTTAAAACAAAATAATTCTTGTAAAAAAAGAATTTTTTTTCTTTTGAACTCGTGTTAAATCAAATTCGTGTAAAAAAAATTCGTGTAAAAAGAGAATTGGATGTATTAGTCTATATTATGTTAAATAGGGCAATTTTCAAAGGCCCATAACGAAAATTTCCGAGTAAAACTGAATATAAAATGCACATCGTTGGAAAGGATATTATGTTTTCGCAGGGTATGGTTTACCCACAGTAGCTAAGCACACTTTCATACACAGTTTTTCAACCTCATTTTTGATATAATACAGACACTTTTTCATAACAATTTTTAACTAAATAACATAAAAACATGTTTTTTTTTACAATATTTTTTAAAAAAATTATTGAAAAGTTCTATTTCAACTGTATTTTGATTTAAATGCTTCCGGGACTCCATTTAACAGAACTCGTTTAACGGCTTAACAGAGGTCTATAAAAAATGTTCGCTTTGTAATTTTGCCAATTTTATTTAAATATAACTTCACACCCTTCTTTCTTACTTGCGTTTTTTCGTTTCTGTTTTATTTGTATGTGTACATAGAAAACCATATGATTTGTTTATTTCTACAAACATTTGCAAAAAATTTGGCAAACTTGAAGTCCCAGCCCAAGAATAGGAATAATGTTTTATAGTGTCAAGAGTTAGAGTTTCATAAAACTTAACTAGGTGGCCTAAAACGTAAAGATTATAATGCATAGAATTAGAAAATTTTAACTAATAAATAAAAATAAAGCAACACGAACAAAGAAAAGATTTTTAAGAAAGTTTTCTGAGGAAAGTATTTACTTGATTAGTTTTTACAGCATTATACTTGTATGAAATGACTAAAATAAACATATATATTCATATCTGAGTTCGAAATTGTTCTTGATTAGGGAATATCCAATTCGTTGCTAGTTAGTTGCTATAGAAATCCTCTTTTGGTAATAATTGTTGCACAGTTTGGCATTATCATTTACGCCTTAATGAAACGATTTGGCAAGTAAATATTAAATTGCAAAAAATCATCCTTATTTTGCTTGTTTTTCTTTTCCTACAAAATAACGTACAATAAACCAACATTGTAACTATTTAAATTAGTGTAAAGTAAACATAAATTAATTAAATAACTTGTTAAATTTGAATTAAACGGTTCTCATTTCTTCTAGTGCGTTTTTTCCTTTTCTTTTATATATATTTAAGATATTGATTTACAAATTCCTCAAAGTCTCGTAAAACGACGGCTCAGTTGAAGTCCTTAACACTGGAAATTCTTCCTCTTTTTTCAATCAATGTGGAACTTAAAGTCGCTAATGTGGAACTCACAGCCGCTTTTGTGGAATGGCGGCTAGCTTGTATAGTGCTGGCAACACCGTAGAATGGATAAATGTTGCCGTATTTCAAAAATATTAAGGAAACTTTTATTTATACTAATATACGCATAGTAAAGTGATATTTTGCAGAGTTACCAGATTTTTTCAAATACTTTCGAAAGAAATAAAGTTTCGTCCGTGTAAAAATTAAAACAACAAAATGCCAGCTGTTGATCAAAACGAGTAATTTATTGCTTTAAATTCAATTAATTGCAATGTATTCATTTTTTGTGTTACAAACAGCATTAAAATCATGCCTAAATCGATTGTTTGTGAAGACAGCATCCTTCGTGGTGATATCACAGTTTTACCGGGATGTATCGTGCATCCTAGCGCCTCTATAATTGCCGAAGCAGGGCCTATTGTATTTGGCGAAAATTGCATTGTAGAAGAGTATGCTAAAATTGTCTACCCGTTCACAGAGGAGCAGATGAAGATCAAAGAAAGCGGTGGCACTATGGAAGCTCTACCTCCCTTAATAATTGGCATCAACAATGTTTTCGAAGTGGGCTGCACAGTAGAAGCAAGTCGCATTGGCGATAAAAATGTTTTTGAATGTAAAAGTTATGTTGGCCCGGAAGTCAGTATATCAAACGGTTGCGTAATAGGTGCTGGGGTGACCTTGCGATGCAAACAACAGTTGCCAGAGAATACAGTTATATACGGCCGTGGTTATTTACAACGTGAAGCCATTGATAAGCATGTTGTAAGTTTTACATTATTGTTAGCAATTTGTTTACATATTCGTGATTCCTGGAATATTTCTAGTCGCAGACTCTTCAAATTGATTTTTTACGGAAAGTTTTGCCCAATTACCATCTTCTACGTAAACCCAATTACGATCCCAAGAAGAATCGAAACGTTATATGATATTTAAGACTAACCTAATTTATTCTTTTTTGGATAGAGAAATTTGAATTTTATCTTTATCATTAAACGCCTTAACTTCAGCTTCAAATGTTGTTATTGTGTGGTCGCATAATTTTTCTAAATCTTCTAATCCTCTCTTTAAAATATCGATAGCTCGTGATTGGCTGGATTGTATGCGAAAATGTAGTTTATTTTCTGCAGGATGTGGTATGGTATATCCACAGAAATCTACATCCGGATAACGAGTGACTATGGTTTTCAAGGAGTTACCAAGAGTATGGCCTTCATCCTGAAATACGAATGTCCGCGATCCTTCATTACTTTCGTCACCAGCTACCTATTAAATTAATTTGATTTAAATTATATGTAGAAAAGGGCATGAAATTTTATAATTACTTCAGCCAAGGCTCCCATTCTTTTTAAATTTTAATATAGAATAAGAGAAATTTCGTTTATTTAACAGTACAAGTTTCTTTTTTGTTTAGGTGGAATGGATTAGGCTTGTGGACGATGAAACCAGTACATCCAGTAGCACAAATAACGTGCTTCTATTTTGTTTATATGAATCTGACAGCGGCCGATAAGTTAAGAGTTACCAAGTCTATTAATGAACAAGGCAGTCTGTCAACTTTATTTAATTTCGTGGTGTTATCGATAATGCTCTTAAATACCTCTGCCTAAAAAAGTATGCATAATAGCAAAGAAGTTCTGTGCGTGTAGAGGTTATTTCAGTTTTTTTTGCAAAAAATATCAATTTTTGATAATAGAACGAAATATGGCCCAAAGCAGATTAGAAAAAATTGGAACAATATACACAAGGTAATAACAGACAAAAGAAACTAACAATTTAATCTTACTAATCGCGTTACTATAAGAGGATTCAAAAGTAATCAGAATTCTGTAGGGAATCTACCCGCTCTTCTAAGACTAATAGCAGGAACTTGTATATCAATATAAACTTTATTTGTAGCGCGAAATAACTCTTGCAGGGCTAGAACTGTCATGCCACGTATCATATATTTGGTTGAAAAAGAGAAAATAATAGTTTGAAATTAATATAACTAAATAGCGTGCCAATTGAATTCGTATGAAAAACAGTTGCAGAATGTACAGAAGTAAAAGCGTGCCAATTTCGAATGTATAAAAATAAAGCGTGCCGGTTGCGGAATGTGCTACTTTCTTTCCAATATTAACGTTCCTTGCTTTTAGTTCAAAATTAATGAATGAAATAGGGAAGTGGTGGCTGCAGCCTAATAGGTGTGTGCCCCATCGATGCCTTTACCGACTGCGCACTCACTGTAGCTGCAACCAAAGAAGACTCTACCGCACTTCAGATTTGAACCTGCGAACACTAACATGATAGTCGCGTTTCTTATCTATTCGACTACTCAGGCGAACATTTATTTAAATATATAAGTTCCGTTGTATTGTTAGAGTAAAAATCTTCGCGAGGTCTTTCCATTATTTATATTATTTTTGTTATTTAGATTGAATATCTGCTATAAAGAAGAAGCTATGATTCATTTTAGCTGAATACGCAATTTTCCCTGATGGAAAATGCAATCGTTGTAAGGAAAAATTCAGTGCAGAGAAAGTATTAATACAAAGTAACAATTATTATTCCACGTTATTTAATAACACATTTTCGCACGCTCTCTCTCTGTGGCACTCACGACCTCTCTCTGAATCCTTATACAGAAGAATCAAATATTGACTCTGCGGCAGTTTTGACCCCTCCTAGAACTGTTATGTAGAAGAAGCATATTGTATTCGATTTATTTCTCTCCCCAGAGTCGCAGGTTTGTTAAAAACTGGGGCTATGAAACCAGAAGATAAACCTATCTGGTATGATTTATACGAAGCTTTTCCACCTAAGTTGGAACCACGCTTTGATAGACCAGTCCCAAATATACCTGTAAGAAATATATTCTACGCAGAAGATGTAATCAGAGCGTAAGTGGGAAGAACATAATATTTATTGACACATTTATTAATGTGTAATATTTTTTCAGAAAGTTTTATAAATTTCAAAAGCAACCAGAAACGATAAGCTTATTTGATCAAAAAAGGGAAACACAAGTTCAACAGTTTGTTAAAATCTATGACAATCTAAAATCTCAGGGAGCACTAGATGACGAAAAGGTTTTCGAAACTGCAGTGGAATTATTAAATGAGAAAAGGGCCCAGGCTAAAACCGAAGAAGCGGACACATTTCCAGAAGTACATAGTGATGAGGGAGACACTCTCACAAAAGCGTTTACAGAAGCTAAAGAAGCTCAAATGAAAACAATCCAACAACCGAAAACAGAGACAACTGACAGGAAGGCTGTCAAAACAGGACGAAGTCGTCAGATAGGTGGAATAGATGTGCAAAACCTCTTTAAAGATTAAAAATCCAATTCACGTGACAAACATATATTTCGAGTTTTGCTTTTCTTATACAGCTAAAGCATCGTTCTGATTCTCATGGCTGAGTTGGGTCTGAAGATTTGACAACTTATTCTTCAATACTTGTACGCCCATAATGACAATATTCTCAGGTTTTAAGGCGCCTGAGGATTCCACATTATAGAAAAATTTATTGGGCTTAGCTTCCCAATTGTAAGGCGCCTCATACTGGTCGTCTTCGAGTTCTGTGTGTTCACTTTTTGGCCATTCGTCTGGTTTAGGATACAATGTGTGACGCATTGCATTATCAGGGTCATATTCAAAACACACTCCAGCAGTAGGATTCCATTTAGCATGTTCTTTACCAAATCCCTTTTTAGCATAAGCGCGTAATTTCAGCTCCTGGCCTTTACGCAGCTTAATTATTAAAATCTCGTCAGTGCTTTCGCCATATTCGTTATCTTCTTCGTTTTGATGCCTAGAGGTTACCGGAACCACTTTCGGATTGCTCGACTTTAAATCAGCCGTCGTTACGTGCCTTGTTTGATCTTCATTACATTTTACATCCAAAGTAAATTCGACGCTGCACTCCGGGCAAAAGTCCAAGCATATGCAGTCACGAGTATATTGTAAACGTTCCACTACCTCATCAGAAATTAGAGGAATTAATCCTATCCGATGGGCCAGGAATTCATCAGATAACACTGTGGAATTAGCTTCTAGCTGCACCCAATCTATGGCCAAAGTAGGCGTTTCAGCTATGAAAACACGACGTAAGCTGTTGGCTACACTCAATTCGGTGTCTTCTAATATAAATTTCACATTGTCATCTGTTAGCTCGGTAATAGTAACAGAAGGTTGATTAGCGTAAGGCATTTCTAAGATTTTTCAAGACTTCTGTTTTCTATTTAATAATTTCGACAAAAGAACAATCGCCTCAAGCACACTTACTTATTATTTTGTTGGTCTTCTTCTTGATTTCATAACAAAAGTTTTACGCGTTGACGTGGTGTTACCATATTGTGAAAGCATCTCTATTCTCAACATATGGTATTTTTCACGTTTAAAGAAAACAAAGCCAGCTAACGGTTTTTAAATACATCGAAAAATTCTGACGTTGTAGCGAAAAGGTGCAAGTAGGACTAATCTTCCAAAATAAATTAAAAATATGTATGCATTTCAAGAAACAATTGAAAAAATAAACGTAAGTAGATATGCATGATGAAATATTGTAAAGGAGCCCCAAATGTTAATTATTGAAATCGGCGCATTGATTACAATTAAATTGGATGTGCATTGTGCAGACAAGTGACTTGAAAATTGGAACTGGAATTGCTTTTTTTATTGTTTCTATTCATGATAAAACCAAAAAGGAAAATAAAAAATAGGATTATTATAGGATAAACTTGCAAAAGTAGGTGCGATATTCGCCATTGTTATTTGCTTTCTTATGAAATCTATCACGAAAGCGTCTAAAGCGTATTATGACCGTCGATATGGATTTAATGCTATCGCGTGCACCGGAGGATAACATCTACCCCACGACCCTGCAGGCGATAATCAACGAGGACCATTTCCAAGGCGCACTGGAAAGCGCAGAGCACTTGCTGCCTAAGCGCAATGATTAATAAGTTCGCCAACGTCGTGTACCGGAGCTCCATCCGTTCACTACACTAGAACATAAGAGTCTCCACGCTATGCAGTGGTCTAAAGTTATATGTTCACGAAAGTGCACTGTTTGCTGTCCAACTTGATTCATATTACCGCGACCCAAATAATAGGGTACAACAATGGCCACCTCAGATCGGTGACATTTGTGTTTACAAGTACTTAAATTGCTATAGAAAAGCCCGTATATTTGACGTGCCGTCTCTTTCTAAAAATATCAACATGATTCCTGATTCTTCGGTACTTACCCTTACATTTATCGACGGTATTATATTACTAAATCCTCCTTTAAACTGGTTGGCATTGTAACTAAACTGGTTGTAATGGAAAGACTCAATGCGATCGGCATTTATAGGGAGCTAATCGATTTAAAATTGACCTTATTTGCAAACGAATTCGCTTTACAATAGTGATAGGTGATAGTAAGAACGTACATGATATAGCCAATACGGTTTATTGGAATTACCGTCCCCAATATTCAAAATTAGACACAATTCGGGTATATGACGAAGAAAATTTCAGTAATGAAAATTCATTGATGTCAATTAAACCATCAGCCAGAGACTTAACAAATAGAAAATAGTCCGCAAATTAACGAAAATATAAATAAGAAAAAAAAAAAAACAATTAATAGTATTGTGAAGGAGGGGGAGGTGATATGGGAATCGAAACGATGACTCGAAAATGAGATAAGACACGACCTTAATAATATCCGCTTATCCTACTGGCATTTACTTTCATTTCATTCAAATATATAATTGGGAGTGCTTAACAAGTCTACATTTGTTCACAACCAATCGATCTAGTTTAAAGAATCTTGGAGTGAACTACCTCCCAATAAATTGGTAAAAGTAGAGATCGACGATGAGGACTAAAACGGAAATTGTAAATATATATTTGTACAGTTAATCGATTAGACTTCCAAGCGAAAATTTGATCAATTAAGGCTATCTATAATAGCTATCATCCAGAAGTGTATGATTTTCAACCTCTGCATAATTGTATAGTTAAGTATAATAATTTGTATTTACGGACCAAGGAACATTGCATATTCGGCAGTGAAATAATTGAAGGTCTTTACAAATTTTTTTACTTCCTAACAATACACAAGTCAACGTTGCCAGATGCAATGCTTAACAACACTTAATCAATTGAAAGAGAAACAGAAATAGTTTTAGTACAACATATTTTCAACAGTTCTCTGACATTCGTAGATTAGTAAATGCAATTCACATATCAAGAGCACGGTTTTTCTAAATCCTACCTTCCTTTAACTATATTTACTACTGAGAATAACTTCTTAACGCACCAGTTGTGAGCCTTGTAATAATGTATGAGTAATTCTGCTAGCGAGTGACTCTTTTCGGTCCCTTCTTTTAGTTCGCTAATTTTCTTCTGAAAACAATATTTCTCCAAATTATCAGCACTCATTGCTAGTAAAATATAGGCGTGAGCCTTCGAGCATGACCCTCAACTACTTATATATACTTACGAGTTTGAGATTCAAAATATATTTCTTTATGAGATGTTTAAAAACTTTCTGACATTATTGCGTGTTTTTAAATTCAAAAATCTTTGGATTGTTTTAACTAATCTTTCATTCAACCGTGGTTATTTTAAGTCATGTTCCAGCTGTTTGTCTAAAACTCTTTCTGCGCTACTGTTTATTGGTACAATTTTTACTTTGTTCAAATTTCAATTGCGCTTTATATCTGTTGTCATCTGTCATGGCGAGTCTTTTTGGTAATTTTTGTAGAAACGGGCGATAATTGATCTATAGGGCAAGTTGGCCTGTATAGTATTTATTCCGCTATTACAGAGGGTCTTTGCTCTCATTTTCAGTTACATTTTGTTGGGTGCGACGGCAATACGGAACTTTTGAGCTAAACTCGTTGGTCCTCAGGAACATTTGCGTCGCACTTTGTCGGACATATCTGTACAAGTTAGAAACATCAATAGTTTTAAAATTGCAAGCAAATCCATATACATTTGAAAACAGCAACTATTGTATTAATTAAAATTAAATGAACACTTCTTTCGTCAATGTAATGGATAATTTACTTTGGTTAAAAATATTTGCAAATTGTAAAAAGGTAAATTTTACAAGCCTGGAGGAAGCAAATTTATTTTATGGGCATGTGAAACGTTCAGGGCTGCTTAAACCACTGGCTGTCATTTCATTTCGTTATAATCTTATTGTTGATTAATGTGTGTGCGTGTTATTAGTCCACGAATATTTTTGCATATGTTGATTTTAAAGAAGAAGAAGAGGAAGAAGGCCAACGAAGTGAATTCTTTTTGAAGTCTTAAGAGTCTTTTTATTGCAATTTTTTCTTAAGCAATTTTCCCCATTATTTCAACGTTTTTGAGATTTCCACAGCATCCCAAATTTTATGAAAAATTTTTACTACCTTTAAAGACCATGTTTTAAAATTTGGAAAAATTAGCATTAAAGCGCTTTACATAGGCGTATGTAAACAACACTCCTCTTAATATTGGTGGGGTGCTCTTGTAGATAATTGGTTGTCTCACATAATTGACGGTGTACCGTCAAACATATAAATAGGCAGGCAGTTAAAAAAAAATAACAGAAATTGGCCGTAGAGAAATTAAGGTAGCTTTTGTTGTGTGGTTTAGAGGTGAAATGCAACAACAACTGCAAATGGAACCACAGAAACTTAATTATATATCAAAGTTATTTCTAATCACTGCCATTGATATCAAAGATGAGTTGGAAGAGGTAAGAGGCTTTGCGATATAGTTTACGAGCACTATTTGTTAATATCTTCTTATATTTTAGCGATTCGAACGTGCCCATATTAATTTGCAACAGCAAGTTAATGGTCTGAACGATAAAGATATGCATGATAAATTATCACAGTTAGTGTGCAAGGAAAAACAGCATGAAGAAATATCAATTGGATTTTTATATATAATGTTAACTGATCCCACCATGGCTCTCAAAGGTTACCGTGATTTGACTTTAGTTGCAAGGGATGGTATGAATATGGTGGTGACAAACCTCACCATATTAGTAGCGGAAAAGTATAACAAACTTACAGAAGTGGCTAGACGTCAACTCATTTGGCTACTGCGTGAATTGGTTAAACATCAGGTGTTAAATGTGGAGAACATTATTTGGAATTGTTTACGACAAGCCGGTGGTGGTGATGTATCACAAAAGAATCTCTATTTAGTGGAGAATTTGCTAGATATTTTTATTGAATACCGTGCGTGGTTAGAATCGCAAGCCTTTCTCGTCCAAACCGTGGTGTATAGTTATGTGCGACTCATAGAAGATCACGCCAGTCCAGCGTTGGCTGCTCTAAGACATAAGGAGGTAAAATTTGTAATAACGCTAATACGGGAAAGATTTCTCGACATTATACCATTGGGAAGAGACTTTGTACGGTGAGTTTTATACCTGGTCAATCGATTTCATCAGATCAATCTATTTGAAATTATTTTTTTCCTTACATCAGGCTATTACAAAATGTTGCTCGCATACCAGAATTCGAGCAACTGTGGCGTGACATTTTGCTTAATCCGAAAAGTTTACATCCCACATTTAGTGGCATTTGGCATCTGTTACAAATCCGCACTAGCCGTCGTTTCTTGCAATGTCGCCTAACTCCGGAAGTAGAACGTAAATTGCATTTTCTGGCTTCTTCCGTAAAATTTGGAAATCAAAAACGCTACCAGGACTGGTTTCAAGATAAATACTTTGCAACTCCGGAATCACATAGTCTGCGTTCTGATTTAATCCGCTTCATCATCAATGTCATACATCCCACTAATGACATGCTTTGCTCAGATATTATACCGCGATGGGCCATAATTGGATGGCTTATATCATCCTGCACAAATACCATAGCCTCAGCGAACGCCAAGTTATCGTTATTCTACGATTGGCTGTTCTTCGACCCGATAAAGGATAACATAATGAATGTTGAACCGGGTATTTTAGTAATGTATCATTCGATACGTAACCATCCAAGTGTGAGCAGTACTTTATTGGATTTTCTGTGTCGTATTATGAAGAATTTTTGTCTTAAGTATGAGGACAAGATACGCATGGGCGTTTATAATTCATTAAATAAGATTTTAGAAAAACAGGCAAGTAGTAATATTTCATCTTTTTGTAAAATATCAGGATTTAATTTTGTCTTTTATTATTCTGTCTTAGGTCATTCCAAACCTCCATCCCTTGTTTGAATCCCCTAAGCTTGATCGTGAATTGAGAATACTGATAAGAGAGAATTTCCGCGAGTTTGTCTCGCCGGCTACTCCAAGCGGTAATGTTGGCCCTCCTATTTATCCGACATCTTCAGTGATACAAGCACCTGTTTTCAAAAAAGAAGCTGACCAGCGTTCAATGCATCAGAGCGCTGCGATATTTCAACAGGCACAGCAGCAACAACATTCTGATTTTCAACATGGGCAAAATCACTTTCAACCACATAACTCGACCACTATCGATTTGACGGAGCACCCTGCTACAGCGGGAGCTGTGGATTCAGGAGGTGGGGGTGGTACTATAATATCTCTAATTGATGAAGATAACAAACTATCCATAATACCACCTGAAAGCAACGATGTTGAAACCGAGGCGGCCTTTAGCGAAGATGACGATGACGCGAATAAAGAAATCAAGAGTGAAGAGCTTACAGACGATGATGACGATTTGCCGCTCTCGAAAGTGCGTTTACGTGAAAAACCTACTCCAGAGAAAGTTGATTTACCCGCCTCCATAAGCGATACATTCGAAACGTTTGTTACAAAACGTAATTCGTTCACGTGGGAAGCTTTTCTGGAGGATTTTCGTTCATTACCCGCCTCAGCAGTGGACGATACCCAACTACAGTATGTGATCTCGAATACGCATTTAATATTACGCGAAACATTACCGTTGCAGAACTTATTTCCCGATAGCAAAACCGATGAAAAGAATTTGGCCAAAAGCATTAGTTATCCATTGTTTGGCTTATTTCGGTTTCTGTACGAAAACGAGGATAAAAGTAAGAAGCCGTTTCAGACTTTGCTTACAGAAATATGCACGCGCATACCAGAAACGGGTTACCTGCTATTGTACTTCATGAAAGTCCATGTTAAGCTGCAAACGCGAAAGAATGCTCAACAAGCCACACAATTTAAGACCAACATTTATCGTTTGTTATGCGATGCGGTAGATGAAAAGGTTGATGATTCTTTAACAAGAGATTTGGATTTGTTAGAGAAAGAAAATACCGCCATTTTTTTGTGGCTGTTGCCTGATGTGTATCGTGAATTCAAGGCGAGTGCAATCAATAACAGTGAGCTGCTGCGTATCACACTTCGATGCATTGATGCAAAGAATTTGCGAGATTTAATGTACTACGTGGCTCAAGGCAAACTGACGTTGTTCAAATCTGATGGGTTAGTCGATTGTATACGAGATAGTTTGACATATGAAACCTTTGAACAGTTGTGTTTGTGGCAATTGGTACAAGCACATGATGTGCCCTTAAAATGCTTGCAGGTCACTTGAGGAATATCACAGCAACGAAAACTAAAACAGATTTAACTTTTTTTTTTGCATGTTGCAGGATCTGCTACCGGAGTTGGAATCAGCGAATCATCCCGAAGCCTTAGGTTATATGCTCTTATTGCTAAAAAACGAAGAGCCTACGAATGAGCTAATTCGGTTACTTTTAAGTAGGGAAACAAAGACACGCGGAGATCCTTTTGTAACCTCGGCTCTAAGGTAAAATATTGCGTTTGAAATTATATTAAATGATTTCATATTTTTTATTTCGATAGGTTTTGGTGCCAAAGGGGAGAAGAGAAATTATCAGAAATTATTGCGTCGTTGTTAACATCCAAGTATCCTAGCTCATCACCCAATAAAAGAAAAAGACCACTCAAAGGCAGCTCTGCCGTGAACAGTTCACCTTCAGCAGATCAGGTAAACAATTTTGCATAATATTTAGCGCATTACTTCAGGCAATTTTTTCAATCGTAGGTATTAAATCATTTGGAACATTATAGAAGAAGTTGTCGTCATGGTACTGGCACTGGCCTGTATGTACATGACACAATGCAAAGGGCACTCCAAACAGCTTACACACACAGTACTGAAAGCACAAAAGTAAAACGAACAACTTTTTTCCCCCGCAAGCGAACTAAATTTTGGTATTTGTTTTTAGAAGCAATATAGCGATTTATTTGCACTGGCTGCTGAAGACGAAACCACGGCCGTGGGAAGAAGAGGGGGCAGTGGTCGCGGCCGTAAACAACCCACATCTAAAAAGGATACAAGTAATCAAAGTAACAGTAACAAAAAGAACTCCGATCCTGTTAAAACTATCTATTCATCCGATGAAGATTCAAGTGAGGTAAGAAAAAGTATAAATATCATACACGTGGTATTATCACAATCTGTAGGTCAAAAGGGCTTTACTTTTAAGAGGCTTCAAGTAATATTTGAGATTGTTGTCCGTTGTCATAGGTAATACTGGTCAAAATCTTGACATTCATGGTTTTTTAAGTAAATCGCGTCCACTTTCAAATTTATATGTACAATTGATTCGGCTATAGGCGCCACATTCTAATTTTGCTTCTGAGCTGAGTGCTTTCTGAGGTTTTGAGAATGTCAACAACTTACTGATAGATAGACATGGCAAGTGAACTCGGACTATAAAGCTAATTGAAACCTAATGTTTATTTGAATCAATTTCTAATTGTAGTATTGTCTTATTTTGAAATAATGTGTAGAAAATCAAAAAAATATCATGGAATTAATTAAGTATTTTATATTCATTTTATTAATTCAATTTTAAGGAGGACTGGTCAAAACAAAAGATTTCACAGGCTAAGAAAAGGAAAAAAATTAATGATTCGGACTGACAAAACCAAAATCCTACGTCACCATATTGCTACGACGATGCCGATGATAATGATGATGAACATAATAATGATAAAGATATTTATAATCAAATTGTTTAAAATTACAAAAATTTGAAAAAAAGCAAAAAAAAAAAATGTAAAATGCAACAGAAAAAAAACAAAAAAAAAAATTATTATATTATTGTAATTAAAAAGCAAGAAAAAGTTTAATAGCATTAGTAATGCCAATGTAGAATTTTTTGAGTGTTGAAATATTCACGTTATATTTTTTTATTTTTAATAAAAATAAAAAAAGGACATTTGAAAAACAAAAAATGCAAATAATAAATAAAATTTAAAATTTTCCCTTTTTACTGTACTTCCCATTACACTCCCAATCCCCTCCCGTCCACACCTAATGCAGATCATTTTATAACAAAATTGAAGCAAAACGAAACATTGTGAAAAGACTAAAAAAATTGTAAAACAAATTCATAATTACGTATACATAAAACAAAGTAAGAATAAAAATAACAAAAATCGTGTCTTTTACTTAATTTTAAAAAAGAACAAAAAGTGTTTTATTAACAGCTCTTGTTAAGGTTTGGAATGTCGATACCGATCTAAACGCAATTGTCTTCAAATAAATTAAGTAATAGTAACAAAAGAAGAATTATGGTCATTATTAAGTATATGTACCATATACTTACATATACATACTTGGATACTTTAGTAATAATTACATGTTTATTTCTATGTTTTTATAAAATTGTTCATCTTCATGGACGTTGTGCAAAAGACGGATATCCCTGATACGCTTTATTTGAACGTAACTCCAATCGAAATCGGTTATTATATAGGAACTAAAGTAATGTAGGGAATATCTAAACTAATTTAATATGTCAATAGAGCGACTGTACTTTGTTATAATAACCACATAAAGTAGTGGTAGTGGTACTTATCTTGCTCCTCTCAAGATTATTATTATTAATTTGACCAGAGAATAAATTGTAAGACTAAAGTATTAAAGCACTAGCAGCTAAGGTTACCGGCTTTATTGAAAACTCTTGAGAGGGACTTGCACTTGAGATTTGTCTTCTTAATAATTTGTTGTCGAAATTGCAAACCAACAACAAAATATATTACAGTACAAAGACACCGAATTCCTCCACTCATAGTTACCTGATGACAAACTAGATAATAAACCTATTAAACTCTCATTATGGCGGTGACTTCATGAGAAAACCGATAACGCTACTGCTCCTACAACCAAATCGAACCTCAGTCACTTCAGTCAGCTCAGTCAGTTTCAAAGCCGTGTTTTTACTGTGAGCACACGCATTTAACGCATTTAGTTTGCGAATCTAACTAAATTAAATACGGATTTTAGAATAATGTCTCAGTAACCTGTTGCTTTATTAACGCGCAAGAGCAACTTTAAATGTGCGGTTATGTATATTTGCTTAAATGTGCGCTTAGGTATATTTGCTCTTTCTATTTTTGCTTAAAAGTGCGCTTATATATAAATAAAATATATATATATAAGCAGTGTTACTTCAGCAGAGGGAGAGAAAGAGAGAATTTGTAATATATTAGATTGGCGAGGAAGTGTCGTCGTATTTTATATGAGACATTTGATTATGAGTTTATATCTAGTGTTTACTAGAGATAGGTCTACAAACTTTCGCGGCTTCAAATTTGACAGAAACATTCAAGGCTTTTACATGTAGTTGATAGTAAAAAAGGGGCAAAAAGGGTTAAAGCACACGCTTACAGTTCAACGTAAATTTACGACGTAAATTTAGAACATCTCTGTTTTCAAAACCAATATAATTAAGGTTTTTGTTTGCTATTTGCAAACGAGAGCAGACACAATGATGAAAATTTTCACGTATGTTTTGTGGATAATCCTATAGTATATGAACAAACGAACGTTGACAAAAGCGATCACGCCAACCCAAATTATAGAATATCGAAATTTAATATTCTTCGAATTTTTACGCCTTTGTTTTTATTGCGAACCAAAGTTACTAAAAAGATACGTAGTTAAAGGCAGTTGTGCCTGGAAGAAACAATGTTATCGGACAGCAGTGAATGCATCGCATACGTATGTCAAAATCAGCCGAAAAATGACACCCATACTTGAGTTTTTCATTAATGGTTGCATAGTGAAAAGACAAATTACGGTTTGTTTGTAAAACTTTTTTTTGGAAAGAATTGTTTTGCGATAAGGTACCATAATCATTTTACTGTATATCTCCTGTTTGCTTATCATTCGATTAGTTTTATTGCCACTCCTGAAGGATGGGTGTATACTCATTTCGCTTTCTTTTTTTTTTTTATAAAGTATGTAACACTCAAAAGGAAGCTTCGGAGACTCTGTAAAGTATATATATTCTTGATCAACGTGAAATTCTGAATTGTGTGGTGTATGTTCAACGATCGTAAAAGGTGGAATAGTAATTTTTTGTACTAAATTTTAGCAAAACTTTTATCGTAAAAATACTGCAGGTGAATTTAAGTAGAAAGATTCATTATACGACATAATTGTATGACCAGAACTCTTAACACTACTCAATCAACATATGATTTTGTTATGCTTCTTCAACACTTCCTAATTATTACACTTACACAAATTGCACACGTTGAAAAATCAAAAGTTCGTATATGTTAGTTCTTTAGCTGAGAAAATTTTGCCCGGCGCGGTTTTTTTCTTCAAGGAAATTCCTTAAATCAAGAATAAATGGAAAAAAGCTTTGGTTTATTCTGGTAGTCTTTTTAAAAGCTGAATGCCTTTTCCTTTTAGGATTATCCTATATTTGAGCAATTTTATATGAGAGTGTTCTGTTCTACCGTGTTAATTAAAAATGTGGGGTGACACAATTTTAATTGTATTCATCTCTATTTGTACCGCATTTTTGGGAGAAGGTATGTAAACTTTTTAAGTTCTTTTCTGTCTTTTAAAATACCGAGTTTATTTTGCAATGTAAATAAGGTCTGACTTGGCTATTGGTATATCGTACTGAAAAATATCAAAAACTGAAAAGTGAAGTAGAAAAGCAAAGCAAAAAATGTAAGTAAAATTATTTGATACCTGGAAAAACGTTTCTTGGTTTACTCTCTTTCATTATTAACATAGTAGAACGACGTAAGGAAATCCATGGAGAGTCATTGGATAAATCGCAGAAAAAAAAATTGAACGTGATGAGGAGAAACTTAAAAACAACAATCGTGATCTCTCTTTGGTTAAGATGAAGTCTATGTTTGCTACCGGCTTTGCTTTCACCGCACTTTTGAGTATGTTTAACAGCATGTAAGTTCAGAAGTCAAACGCTGATGCATTTAAACAATATAAAGAACCACGCGTATTTCTAGTTTTGATGGCCGCGTTGTTGCTCAGCTGCCGTTTACGCCCATTTCTTGGATTCAAGGGTTAAGTCATCGCAATTTGTCGGGCGAAGATTATACGGATTGTTCGTTTATTTTCCTGTATATACTGTGCACTATGTCTATAAGGCAAAACATTCAGAAACTTTTGGGCTTTGCACCTTCAAGGGCAGCGAGTAAGCAAGGGGGCGGGTTATTTGGACCGACACCCGCGCAATTTAAGTAACCATCATATAAAATAAATAAAATTTTGTATTTAAATATTATTCAATATATGAAAACGATAAATTATTGCTAAAAAAATTTGAATTAATTTTGGCGAAGCAATTAGTGCTAAACAATATTTGTTTCTAGCATAGGCCGATCAATAATAATTCGATCGAAACATAAACGTGTTAAATCTATAGTGCGGAATCGGCCGTCAATAATTAGCTCACATATTGCTCTGCCTACAGCGGGGGTATGCTGTATGCCATGCCCACTAAATCCTGTAGCTATTAGCAGATTGCTATAATAAGGATGGGGCCCTATAATTCCATTTTCATCGTATACATTGTACTCATAATAACCGGCCCAACTACTTACAACCTTAGCGGACTCAAACGCTTTACAACGTCTTGCTAATGTAGGCCAAACGTCTGTTTCGAAATATGTGTGATCTACGTCTAAGTTATCAGTGGCAGGTTCTTGGTCGCTGTTTGGACTACGACCGCAGAGATAATTTCCAGCTAATCCGTCTCTTCTAAAGTATGTGCCATCAGGATCTATGGTTAAGGGGGTGCATAGTCCGGGAGCATTTTCGCCTTGGCTGTTAATAACGTATACATAACGTTTCCTAGGTTCAACTGGCAAAGGCATTTGAAGTAAACCCCTGCCAGCACCAATACGGGCTAATTTGGCTACTTCTCCTGAATGTGCACCAGCCGCTACGACGCAAACCGCAAATTTAACAGATCGCCTTTCACCGTCGGGCATTTGAATTACAGCTTTATCCAGCGCCTGATAGTCCCCCTCTAGGTTACCATGTATAATCACTTCAGAATGCTCTTCAAATTCAAAATTAACTACTTCCCCGTGTACAAAGTGAGCGCCCAGTTCTTTGGCTTTGCGCCTGTAACCCATAAGCAAAGCCCACGGATCGAACCAACCTTCTTGTTCCAAACCATGGCAGCCTGCAAAAACTCTATTAATAAATTGCTTTAAATGTGTTTCGAGTCGTTACCTAAAACTATGCCTTCCGTAGAAATCCAAGGAAATTTATTTTTCAGTTGTGTGGCGTTCAAGAGTTCATTACGAGCCCCCAATTCATTTTGCAATCTGGAATTACGCTTAAGAGTTTCGGCGCCCTGTTCAGAAGCCAACGTGAGGTAGCCATGGGGAGTGAAATTTAGTTCTACATCACCTAAATAATCTTTAATTTCACGTATAAATTCAGCGCCAAATAAAGACATTTGTATGTTTTCAGGCAAAGAAAATTGTTGCCGTAAACCACCTACTGAGAGAACTGTAGAGGCACGCAAGTACTGAAATTTTAATGATAGAATTAATTGCGCGTTGCATGAAGTTTGAAAAAGAAATAAAAACTCACCGTTGGATCACGTTCTACTACCACAACATTTAGACCATCTCGAGCTTTTTCTTTTAGCCAAAAAGCCACAGATGATCCTACGCCGCCACCGCCTATAACCAAAACATCGCAATGAGTTTGAAACAAATCTTCAGATGAGCTTCCCTTTTCCCCTTCAAACCGTTTTTTATTGTTATTCAATGTCGAAATCTCTGTTGTTTCTGTTGCTTTATTCGTCCAATTATTTGGGACAAAGAAATCTCTCACCTTTTTCATGTCATTCTTTAAAATATTCAAAGTTCTCTTTATGGGATGATTTTCTAATCCGTTATTTTTATGAAACGTTACAGATGTCGTCAACGATCGTCTGGCATGAAGTTGCGATTGGGATCTTGATAACAAAACGCGTATTAAATGCGACATTTGGATTCTGACTGATTAAATGCTTTTATTTTGTTGCTAATTGTCTTCTTATCGCTTCTAATCATCAAGATATTCACTTCAATTGCCAGACGTCGGAATCCACGGAATCCACTTTCTCACTTGAATCACTTGAAGATTTTCACTGAGGCTAGATAAAACGTTCAACAACTTCGCTGATAACAGCCAGTGTTGATATACTCATATTTTCTTCGTTTTCGCGTATTTGCATTTGTAGTCTATTGAAAATGATTATTTACATACAATGTATTGGACAGCTCTACTATTAATTAAATTTAATATGAAATGGAAAGAAATGTTTATTCATAATTTGCCTAAAATTTGAATCGAGGGATTTTTTTCAAAAATAAATTTATAGACAACTGGAACTATTACTGAAATCGTTCTCCTGCGTTTCCATTTTACATTTCCGTTTATTGAGATAATTAATCAATTAATTCATTAATTGATGGAAGCAGTTTTCAAGCAAATAATCAAAACTATTCCTTCTTCAATTCTTCACTTTTTTTTATAAAACACTTATGTTCAGGTGTTTTTTTTTAATTCGTACGCTTTTAAAGTTACTTTGTCGTTTAAGTAAATTAATGTAGTAGTTTTAGTGCCTGAAAGGAATCAAAAAGAATTTATAATAATAAGAGTAATAAAATAAAAAAAACAGGATTAATGCAATGGGTGGTGTATGAATTTGCGAGGAGAATGTATAGAATGCAATGGGTGGTGTACGAATTCGAACGAAAAACACCTGGCATGAGTTATGATCGATAACTTACTGTTAGACTTTTTGTTTTTAAAATCAACTTCATTAAATAAAATGTTTATAAATAAATTTTTCTTTCAACATTAAATTTTTGATTACCAAGGATTTGTCTACTTGATGATAAAGCCAGGTTAGGTTTTGAATATGTGGACTTCAATTGAATTATCATAGAGTTGATCAACAAATTTACTTATGAAAAGTTGAGCAAAAAATATTTGTATCTTTTCCTTAGCAATCAATGGGTGGTATAGGAATTTGTGAGAAAAACTGCTGCAGAATGTTTACAAATCAATGGGCGGTATAGGAATTTGAGAGAAAAATAGCTGCAAAATGTTTACAAATCTATGGGTGTTACTGATGGCGTCATCTTCTGAAAATTTTATATTCGAAGTGCTATTTTTTCGTGCTTGACTTAATTTCTTACATTTTTCGCCTCTTTTTTTTTTACTTCTACGACTTTCGAAAGTAAAAAACGAGTTACCATTAATTCCCTGACTTTGCCCTCTCTATATTTCGAAAATTATTTTATTATGGGTACACGAATCAAAGAGCAAACTGTTTTTGAACAGCATTAAACTTTCGTTCGACTTAGTCACCTACGTCCATAGAGCAAGATTTGGTCGTATGTGCATGGACATATATCAAATAGGCGTGGTTGCTTCACTGTTTCCATCAAATGTCTTTTCTTTAATTCGAAACCACTTCAAAATAAGAAAAAAGTGTTTTTTTTTTTAATGTAAGCCTTTAAGTATTATAACTAAATCAATTGCTTTACAAACTTATTAAGACCTTTTTTTGAATTTAACGTTTAATATAGTATATAAGCGTATTTTGGGCATATTTGATTTTGTGGCTTTTAATCGATGACTTAAATACTATTTTTAGCAACGCTTTGAGCAATCACTTAATATCTAAGAAACTGCCGAAATTTCATAAGTAAGATTTTGTTATGCTTTTGTAAAATAAAATAACTAAACAATAAGAAAAATAAGGGAAAAATGAGAATCTGTAAACGCAATACAAATTTTTCGGCAGATGATGTTAAACTATTGCTTTCCTTGGTTACTGAAAGACAAAGTATTGTTGGATGTAAAAGAACGGACAGAGTGAGTTCACAAGTTAAAGAAGAGTGCTGGAAAGCAATTGAGAAAACTTTCAACATGAAGTCCAATGTCTTTCGGAGTTACAAGGAGTTGAGGAAAAAGTTCGATAATATAAAGTCTTCGTGTAAAAGACAAACAAATAAAGAGAAAATATTTATGCACAGTTCCAGCGGCGATCTCTCACAAACAACAGCACCCGAACTTGATGATGTAGACGAAAAGGGAGTCTTTCAAGAACATGACCTAAAGAATTATCCCAAAGAGCCTGGCGATAACATTGATTTTGAAAAATATAAAGTTCAAGGTACTTTTGTTAATACAAAGTTGTGTGTATATTAATTTCTATTCCACAGTTCCTTCTTTAGATTCCGAAAGTGAGGATCTTTCGTTACTAACAGAAAGGGAAGGTAAAATCAAGTTTATTATAATATCTCTAAAAAATATTTAAAATAAACTGCATCTTCATTCTAGATAAGCCGTCAAGTGACTATGAATATAGGCATAATTATGTTTCGAAATTGAAAAAAAGAAAACGTCGAGCAGAACTGCCAGGTTTACCTCAATCTGCACCTTCCTGCAGAAAAGTTGCCTATGTAAAAGCTACATGGCTGCAAGAAAAAGCGGAAGTAGAAATTAATATGCTTAAACAGGAGCACCATATCAAGATGAGGCACATGGAAGAAAGACACAAATTAGAAATGGAAAAATACAAAATGGAGTTGGCTTTATTAAAAATTAACTTGGATTTGAAAAAACGGGAGTTGGATGAAAGAGAACGCGCAAAAGCAAAAATAGAAAGCGTGATATCTGAAGCAAAAATTGCACAAAATGACTCTGACTATCAACAATAAATTTAAAAACAATTGTAGGAGCACCGTAAGTGCATAATATTTCGCGTTTCTATTTTTTTGGTTTTTTTTGCTTCATGTGCTTTTTGGATGATTTTCTATTTTAAGTTGGTCATGAACTGCATAAACTATATATACCGTTGAACACAGGAACTTATCAGATTATCCGTCATAGGGAAAGACAGTCTTTAAACCAACGAAGTAGTAATATTTTAAATCTTGGGTGACAAGTTTTTTTTATTCCAAGGTCGAATTAAAATCATTTCTTTCAAGGATGAAAGAATGTTTTGCAATTTTAATTTCTTTAAACTAGACCTCGGTCGCTTTGGTATTTTATAAATAACCTACGCGATTCCTATGCAGACTGCTTCAAAAATTGAGAGAAAATCGCTCGATCTTTTTTGTCATTAATTACGTTATGGTCTTCTTCGAAGAAATCAATACATTTAAAGAAAAGGGGAGACGAAGTTTCTCAAGTTTTTCTTGCTCACAATTTGTCCTTACGAAATGTATAGCAAATCTATTTTAAAAAGGCCGAATTCACGAGGAATAAACTTTTATTGAATTAATTTTACGTCATTTTCGAACTTTTTTCTTAAAAAGTGGTTGGTATAGATCTAATCATTTTAAGGCTACCATTTTTTGTTCAGAAGGCTAATAGCTCGTTTTACTTTCATTACTTTCCTGAGTGTAGTAAATTCTTAATTTTAGTTAACATCGGCCCTCATTTAAACTTATTATCGAATCGTTTCTTATTCAAAGTGGTTTTAGTGCTAGCAATTACCTGGGCAGTACGATTCATCAACAATTAAAAAATGTTATCCTGTCAAACTGAAAGCAGTTTCTCTTAGAACCAATTTAGTCACTATGTTTTATGGATACTTCTTGCACATGTGCATTGAATTACTTTTCTAAGTACAAATTGTTTTATATAAATTACGTACAACAGCACATATATTCCAAAAAGTTATTAATAACAATAACTTGCTTTGCTGAAGAGAGTTTGATTGTGAACTAAATTTGATGTTTTATTTTAAAAACGCTCTCGACATATTTAAATTCCTTGTTTTAGGCAGCAAAAGTTTCGCTTATTTTTCCTAAAAAACTCCGATAAATAATTCTGTGTCCTGAAAGAAGCAGAATTGATTTCGTTTTGCTTTTTTCAAACATAAGTAATTTTCAAAAATTGAAATCAACCTGAAAAAAGAAAGAAGCTCTAATCTAGGAAGAGTTATATTTACAATAAAATTCAACTCCTCATTTCACAAAGAAAACGGAGATTGCAACACATATAAAATAAGTTGATAATAAATTTAAAATGCAAAAGATTTGGGTTTGTTTCTTCAAGTACACAAAAAAATTTGTCTGTAGCACTCGGGAAAAGCAAATTCCTTTAACTAGTAATTCAAAATAGTTTCGAGCTTCGAGTTTTTAATAAAACATATTTAAATAATTTTAATCGTTTTGCGTTCATTTCATTAAAAAATCCATACAAAAATAACAAATTTCAATAATTGCGAAATTATAAGAAAATGGTATAATTTCTAGTCCAACAAACACTTTAGCTAGGCATACATCTAAATAAGGATACATCAGCACTTTTTAAAATCGAGCGGAAAGGTATTTTTTAAATACAACTGAGAAATTTACGATGAGAGAAAATGCACATACTATTGGAACTCACTATTATACACTTTTCTCATGAAATGATAAAGTGTTGAGATTTTTAATCACTTTAAATTATTCATTATCTTATTCATCTGTTTGTGGTATTTTTCTAAAAGGATATGTTTTTGTTTTCTTTATAAAGTTTACAGCTGATTGTGTTACCGTACGTACATGCAAACATGTATCTCGTGATTTGATACAAGTTAACGTCATATCAACAAACCTTTAACAGAGCTTTTGCTCATACGAATTATTGAGAATAAAAATTTACAATTAAATGAACGAGGAATGGCATTTGAAATGGCTTTCAAGAAAAAGTACTTTTACCGGCACTAGGGCATCGGCAATAAGTTTCCCAATCCAAATTTATTACTTTATTTTCTCCGGGTTTACCCATAAAACTCGTCCCACTATAGCCGCCCATAGTGTATAAGCTGATAATTTTGGAAAATTGAAATTTGTGACCATCATTTTCATCGCGAAATGTGACTTAGCCTTGTTTGTATCTAATTTTTTTTTATTATCACTACGGATGACAGAAACGAGATAAAAAAATGTTCAAACGACATAATAGGTTTTTGGTAGTTTGCTGGAAATCTATGGAATACACAAGATAGTTTGCTTCAAGTCGATGAGAGCAAAGCATTTCGAGATTATATGACGTGATAAATGTTTCAACTAATGACTTTAATACTAACCAGTTTAGTACCATGTATATCCTTTTCCGATCTATATTATAACTCACTATATAATTTTGGTGTTTATCTCTCTCTCGATCTCGTGTTATGTGGCCTTTTTTTTAATTTTTATCTTTTTATTATTTTTTTTACCAAATTTATTTTCTTTTTTTGATAATAGATTCCGTTTCGACTTTAGTTAATAGTAAGAAAACTAATGTACTCAACGTGCAGAAGTACTGAAACTTTAAAAAGAAATAAAGCAGACTACTACAGCTGGTCAGCTTAGGCAAATATCTGTAATCAAACCTTATTCGGTGCGTTGTTGCCATTTGCCTGTAATATTAGAATAATTAAATGTAGATATAATAAATTCGGAAACTCATTGTGAAAAGTTAAATGACTCTGTAATTTTTCCGATCCGATCAAAAAAAGAAACAAAGGATCTGATCCCCAATTCTCAGAAGAAGTAATACAATCTCTAAAGAGACGCAGCAATTATTAAAGTGAGAAGGCAAAAAGATAAACTAATAGTGAAAATGCCGATGTTTAAAGGTACAATCTTGCCGAATCTCGAAATCATATGTACACGTTGAAGTGAAATGAAATCACAAAAAATATTTGCAATTTCATATTATAGTAAAAGTTAAATGGGGACGGGAGCTGTTCCCTGACATTGAAGTAAATACGGATGAAGACCCTATATTGTTTAAAGCGCAGCTGTTTGCACTGACTGGTGTGCAACCAGGACGCCAAAAGGTGATGTGCAAAGGCGGAATACTTAAAGATGAGGAGTGGAATTTGCAAATAAAGGAGGTAAGTTTGTGTGGGAAATTTTCAAATATATTGGCAATATAAGCATCTCTTTTTAAGGGGGCCACTATTCTTCTTTTGGGCACTAAGGAAGAAGTGCCGCAACAACCATCAGAGCCGGTCAAGTTTATTGAAGATATGAATGAAATAGAAATGGCTACAGCGGTGTGTAAATTAAAATTTAAGAGAATTAAATCATTGTGTAAAGATCGCAAAAATTTATTTATTTCGTTTCCATAGTTGGAGTTACCAGCAGGTCTTACTAATTTGGGAAATACTTGTTATCTTAATGCTACTTTACAATGCCTACATGCTGTGCCCGAATTGCGCAGCGCATTGGATAGTTTCCCTGAGGACGATCCTGATGATAATTCGATGGGTATTACGTGCGGTTTAAAATTTTTATTTAAACAAATGGAACGGGCGAGCACTATTACTCCCATCATTTTATTGCAAACATTTCATCGTGCCTTTCCACAATTCTCGCAAACAGGTGAAAACGGCACCTACCGGCAACAGGATGCCAATGAGTGTTGGTCGGAACTGTTGAAAATGTTACAACGAAAACTGCCAGCTATAAACAATACTGAGTCTGCTGATGCGAAGGGACAAATTAAGAAATATAAGTATGTTTACTACCTAAACAATTCTACCAAAAATTCTTAATACTTTAATTTAATCGCCTTTAGTTCTTTTATTGAACAATATTTTGGTGGCGCTTTTGAAGTAAAAATGAGTTGTAGCGAGAGTCCAGAAGAGGAAACCACAGTCAGCAAAGAGAACTTTTTACAATTAAGCTGTTTCATATCTCCCGAGGTTAAGTATATGCTTAGCGGCTTAAAATCCAAGATGAAAGAGACTTTAGTGAAATTTTCAGAATCCTTGGGTCGTGATGCCAATTACAGCAGATCAGTAAGTGACATATATGAAATTAATGGAAATACCCTCATTCTAAATATATTTCCTGTAGTATTTGATAAGCCGCCTACCAGCTTATTTGACTGTTCAATTTGTTCGCTTCCAATACAAAGGAAAGGAAGGCATTAATGCGAAAGTTTTGAAGGATATTAAATTTCCAATCGATTTCGATGCATTTGAGTTATGTACTCCGGATTTACAAAATAAACTAAGTCCAATGCGTGCAAAATTCAAAGAAATGGAAGATAACAAACTAAATCGCCAAAAAGATCCGCTGGCGGAGAAAGATAAAAAGACCAGTGAATCTGATGAAAGAGCTAAAGCTGAATTTGAGCAATACTGGTTTGAGGAAGATTTGGGAAGCAATAATTCCGGTTATTATACCTTACAAGCTGTTCTGACTCACAAGGGGCGTTCCAGCTCTTCTGGTCATTATGTGGCTTGGGTAAAGCATAACGACGATGTGTGGTTTAAATTTGATGACGACATAGTTTCTTCAGTGACAAATGAGGAGATCTTACGCCTTTCAGGTGGCGGCGATTGGCATTGCGCATACGTTCTTTTATATGGCCCAAAATTGTTGCCCAAGCCAATCGAGGAAAGCAATTAGTTTGTGCCATTCAGCAAAAAAAAAGAAAGTACATAACAAAATGTATTTGGACGCATTTCAAAATATTCATATTAAAAAATAATGTAAACACAGACCGTATTGAAAGAAAAGGAAATTTAATCTAGAATAATAAGTTAGTAGGCAAATCGAAAAGCACGCAGGGAGAGGATTTCCCTTCTTCACGACCACAACAGAAGTTTCTAAACAAACTTTTTCTTTCATTTTCAACCCGTAGGTTCTAAGAAAAACTCCATTAGGTGTCTACTTTCTTCCTGTTTATGTGGACGAGAGTATTAGTTGAAGTTTTTGTTAATTTTATTCATTCATGTTCCTCTTGTAGCTTATGTAGCAAAGAAATATTAGTGCAAAATACAATCACAATTATGATTCATTTAAACCTTGAGAACAAGCTGCGTTACTATTTTATGTAACATTGAGACCAAAAAAAATTAAAATACCATCTTCATCATCTTCTGCCATTTCCTTGGCCAATTCCAAATCTTGTTGTTCACGCTCGCGACGCTCTTCTGCACTTTCAAGATCTTTACCATATGACTTTGGGGGATAACGCATTGCTTTAACACTCTGATTATGTAAATTTAAGCAGAACGAGATGCGTTCGTGGAAAGCCAATTGGGGTTCTCGCGTGCTGTAGATATCAGTACTTTCCTTGCTACGCATATAATTGTGTGCAGGGTCCAAAGTAGCTTCAATTACCCCGTCCCTTATAGCCTTAGCTACAATAAATTCGGCATCTTCAGCGGAATCTAACATCAAGCGCTTAGCTATATCATGGGGTGAAATACGCGAATACGAGAGGCCAATCGAGCGTATGGCCGTTTTGATGACATTGTGTCTTAAACGGATAATAAGTGTATAGGTGTGATCCTGCTGGAATTTAGGACCGAAGTTTTCTACAACTTCACCGAACCTTTTGAGATTTCCCATACGCACAGCCTGGGTCAGTTGAAAATATGGTGCCAAAGATTTACGCAGAGCAGCCTGCCGAAAAATTTGCCGTTCCGGTATATTACCCAAAAGTAGTTCTACAACAATGATTAGTTTTTGCACGGTTTGACGAAAGCCCACAGCCGCATTTTGAGGAGCTTTACGTAACGCCTGAATTAAATGTTTATGAGCGTCGCTGTATTCCAATTTAGCCGCCTTTATACGTCCTAAATAATATAAAAAGCGGGCCCATTCATTATTACTAGCTGATTCCGGAAACACAGACTTTTTAACAAGTTTATCGGCTTGATCGTATAGGTTATAGTGTAAATAATTACGCAAAAGACAGTTGAGGAGAACAGCCTGCCCCTCGAAATCATTTCGCAAGGTAGCAGTTCGTAAACGGGCATGGAGAAAAGGTCGTATATTTTCCAAATTATTATTTAATTCAGCCACACGGGAATGATAAAAATATGACTTCGCTCCAATCAAATCTAACGTCCGACGATTTTGTCCTTGTATTTTGCCCATCAAAGCGTCAGAACAAGCAATTGACCGCGTTAAATCGTTGTCATCGATAAGTTTAACCAAGAGTAGCAAATAAAAGTAAGCATCTACTTCAACTATTGGCGGCTTAGAAGCTGGGCGGCTTTTCGGAAGTTCGGGTTCCGGTGTACCAGCTGGTATAACAGGCGCAAATTTCAAAGCATTGTCTCGATCAGCGCCAGCTGGATAAATAAATGTAACTAAATTGCGTAGCACTACACCGTTGAGCTTACGCCGTATATTGGGCAAAGAACGTAGGACGCGCAATATAAAACTACATTTTTGTATATTAAAATCTGGAGAGCAGTTTATTTTATAGAATCTTACCGTAATTCTTTGCTGGTTACCGCTTTTTCGATTTGTTTTATTTGCTCTCTTATTTCTTGTATAGCCACTACATCTTGGTCTTTTTTAGGGTCAGCTGCATTTTCGACAGAGGCATCAACCTCCATTTCAACGTCGTGTGTTATGCTTTCTGAAACTGTCATTTTCTTTCTTTTGAATTTAATTAATATCAAATTTTATTATTGAAGCTAAAAAAAATCCTCCTTTGCCAGTTAGAAAATTGTCGAGTAATGCAGTTTAGAAATAACCCACAATTTGCTTTTAATAATTCTTTTTGTATGAAAAGTCAACCATAGGGTGCTGCGAAAAGTTTTAAGAAAAAAATTATGTCCTACAAAAATGTGTTGAAAATTATTTAATATATTCATATGTTCAATACAATAAAGTAATTTATTTGATTTACATATATTACAGCTTGCAATAATGTTTAAGATCATAATATTGTATATTTACTTCTTCAGTTTTTAAGAACGGGTAGATAATGTTTGATAATGTTAAAATAAAGCCCACAGTGTACGTAAATGCTGTAAGATTTTTTACAAGCAAAAAAAATGCTGAAAAAGAAATAGAAACGATTACTTTTAAATTTAAAAGCTATTTACTCAATTTACGTTTGTTTTGTAGCAATTTGAATACATTTTATATTATATATATTCTATACTAATTTGGAAAAAATAAAAAATTAGCAATAAAGGCCATTTATTTTACGTTTAAAACATATTTGTGAAATCAAAACGTTTAAGCAAATCTTTTGCAATGTTTAACTGCGTCAGCAAAGCCTTTTCCGAACTCATTTCTTTTATTTCATTTATCATGAATACATAATTTCATTAGAAAAGTTTAATTTCTTTTATATTAGTTTTTTTTCTTATTGTTTTTCATATATTTATTGTTTATATTTATAATGACTTCTTCGTTTTTCGTTCTCAAAGCATGTGATTTTGCTTATTTACATCAATTACAATTTACATTATTTACATCCATTTAGTTACTTTTTGTTACCAATGGCTTCTCATTGTGCTCATTTATTTCCCCGAAAAACGGAATAACGCACCATTGTGTTAGGCTCAAATCCAATTGTGTATTAGTTAACGTTTTATAAGTAGATTTTTTAACATCACCCTGTTTTTTAATAAAATACAATCGTTGTATATTTCAGGTAAATTTTACTCCCAGGAATAGAATTTTATTCTTATTATCTCGTTGCATAATTGAATAATAATAAAGAATTGAATGCATGAAGTTAAAGAAGAAAAAGAACACAATTTTTGATGTGCCCATAGTTTTCTGTTAAAAGTTCCATATCTGCTGTTAAATAACAAGCCTAGTAAACAATGTTGCCATAATTAATATTAATGCTCAATTGCTCGACCATCTGTTAGAAATAGGAATGAGAACAAAAGTTTGTACATTGAAATTATCGGTATTTACTCATCACAAACATAATAATCTTATTTTTTCTTCTGTGCGGCATTTTAGTGATTTTGTAATAATTTTTTGGTTTATATTAAATTTTCATAAAAGGTGGAATCGTAAAAGTTTGCATATTTATGAGAAAATATATAAATTTTTATCTTAGGTACACACAACCTACATGTATTAAGAATTGTAAAGCAAACGACAAGCATTGCATATCATGCCTTATGTGTACTCTTACTCTTTAGTGTTTTCTAAATATATAACAGAGAGAATATTTTTTTATGATAAACATTTTTTAAAGGCTTCTCGTATACTAATGGATGATTCGCAGAAGTTGTGCTTGGAAAAGAATGATGATGATGATGAAGTCAAAGCTAAAGAAAAAATCATTCAGAGACGAGAAGCCCGGCGCAGAAATATTTTGCAAAATGCTAAAAGTCGTTTAGAAAGATTAAATGGACGCGTGTCGACGGCCAATAATGGAGGCGATCAACGCTCCAATTCTTATGGTAGTATTAGATGTTAATAAGTTACAACGAATTTTACAGTTACGTAAATTTATTTTAGGAACAGTTGCGGCTGAAAGGTATGAATATTCCGATCCAGAAGTAGAACCTGATATTAATTTAATTGGACGTTCAAATACTTATGAAAATGCTAATCAATTCGATGAGAGCATGCTAAGAACACTAATTAATGATAGCGCAACAAGAACGTCAACGCAGCGACGACGGAATCGTTTCTTAAAATACCGTTTACATATTATTGTTTGTGCTTTATTCTCACTTATTATTACGACTTTATGGCCGGCCAATTCATCCTATGGTTTCAGTATATTCACACTTTCCGGTTTATGCATTATTACCGACTTGGTGTTCCTCCGGGAACAGTATCGTCGGCCTCCTATTATGGAAATACTGATGACTTTATGCGGTATAAAAGCAGCTCACGCTAGCATTATTTTACACATATTTTCAATAGTTCAAAGTTTATTGGTTGATTTAGGTGTGTTTGTATTTAGCTTTTGTATATTTTCATGCATTTCAGTTCTCCTTAATGAGCAATACACTGATTTAATTCTAATCAAATAAATTTATTACTTCCTATGGAAACCAAAATTTAAATATATTTTAAAATGAAATCTAACGTAGGTACAATCAGTCACAATGGGAAGGATGATCACAAGAACAACATCGCTGAAAATTATTTATTTTGCTACTTTCATTTACATATTACAATGTTTCCCTTTTTTTGTTTACGTAAAATCATTTTTCATTTCTTTTATTTTTTTGTTTTTATCGCGCTCTTAAGCGGCCAATATTCTGATATACATTAGGTAAAAGTATATACATTGTAAAAGTTTTGATCACTTTTGTGACTTGAAAAATTCAGTGTATATTAATCACACTAGTTTCAATCATTTTCTACAACATTTTACAGTATTTTTGGCAACATGACGATATCATGTCGAAAGAAGTTATATTGGTTTGGTAGCGGTCCACTCACCGACCCATTTTTGCAGTTCTTCAAGTTTGCAGGCATGCGTGTCAGCCAATGCATCAGTTTAAACAAATGGTAATCAGGAAGCGCCATGTCTGGTGATAACGATAAAGAATGTTTTCATGGTCTGAGTATGGCCGAATTCCCCGTTCAACCTGCAAGACAATAATATTTTCGTGGAAAAATAGTATTTAATGTAGAGTAATGTCGAAACCATGGAATTCAACCGTTGCGTACGTTGATATTTCCCATTTTTTTTTTTTTTTTTGGTCAAAATTTTTGCAAACACCTAATACTATAATTAAGTGGGATGTTGTTCAAAAACAATCGTAACAAAAGCATCATGTTGCGTGAAAGGCAATAATTTTGCATTAGCTAAGAAGTCCAAAGAGGCCCACTGTAATGTTAAATGTCAAATGTGCTATCGACAAACCTGCTGAAGCATTAGGCTGATTAGGAAACCATAATTATACTTATAAACTAATAATCCTTTATATCTTCTGAAAACAATGCGTAGGGTGTATCTACATATTACGATAACGATTAATTTGATAACTGTCGAGAGGGATGGGTAACATCCATTTGAAAATATCCCGTGTTTATAAAAAATCTTATATTGTTTTGCACTTCTAACCAAAGATGGTACCACCTTACTCTCTTTAAATTTCTGTAAATATAACCAGCAACTAATACGAATTGAAACACAGCACTTTTATAATTCGCAAAAGCTTCGTTTTAAGCCCGTTGTATTAGTTTAAAAAAAGAGGCTTCTTGCTAGTCTAGAAGGGAAGGAACGATAACACAAAAAATAATAATAGTCGACGACGTAACTAAGCACTTATTTAAGTATTTAAAAAAAATTTTTTTGTAAATATTGAAAAATGGCAACATCGCCGCCGTGCGCGCGCCGCATCCTTATTAAAAGAAGTATACTATCTAAAAAAATTATTTGACCGATGTGTCTCTAGCTACAGAAGCAGGTAGGATTGTTAAGAAACTCCGGTTTTGGTGTAAGTGCTTGAATGAAAATTCGGCCAAATCGACCAAAAAGGCAATCTTAGATGTAGATAAACTTACAAAATCGATTATGTGCCGTTTTTAAAAACTGTGTTTCGAGAAACACGTGCTTAAAGTTTGGAAGTTGACTTGTTTCTCTTTTATAACAAATTTTCTATAATGTTTTTCCTTTAGTCTTCAATCCCATATCATCATAGATCATAGAAGTGCTCTTTCACTTCCAAATATTCTTTCTCATATTATTTTCACGAAGATCTTTGGGCTGAGAGTGTTTTTTTTTTTTGCGTGCAGCGAAAGGACGCGGAGGGTGGCAAGAAACTGTCTAATTCGAAGACTAAATACATGATCAACTCCAAGAACTTTAAGTTCTTAGTGGAAGCATTGAAAGCTTTTGATTCGCTTTAAGCCTCACATTTACTCAACACTCTTCTCAATGAAGCTAAGTTGGCATATTTTTGCTTGGAACCATTTTTAAATAAATATAAGCAGCTTCTAAAGATATCTATTAAAGTGTTAGCGGAGTTAGAGACCAACAGGTAAGATGTTAAATTGTAATCTTTCAGCATTCGAGTCGGGCTATGTTTTCGGAGTGTTTGGTAATAATTTTCAAAATTTTACAGAAAAGGCATCCAGAAGGACTTTAGGTAGACCCGCCTTTTGCTAAGCTGAGCTGGTTTGTGCAACTGTCCATTCGGTCATGTGTTTAACCTATAGAGCGCAATTTTGGTTTTGTCCCGCGGACAGACACCGTTGAATATGATTCGTCTCGGGCCGCCCTCACAATCCCTTCCCGTATAAGACCTTAAAGTCACATGAGCAACTGTATTAAGCGAAATGATGTAGAGTGTTGAACATAAAGTTTTTATTTATATCGAAACTAAAGTGTACTGTAGGAAATTTGAATAACATAGATCTCCGCTACGGATTCCGAAGCACGCCTTTAGGTGGCAATAACGTATCATTCTTGGTATTTTATGAAGAAAATCCTGAAGAGTAATAAGTTTATTGACAAAAAAAAGCACGTTTTTACTTCAGTGAGTTTGGACCACGTCCGAAACTTCTAAATGGCAACATCGTACATTTTTTGTGTGTGAAGTATAGCTGTGTGTGTAGCTATGCTAAGCGAAGCAGTGCAGGGCGTTTAACGGTGGGCCCTGTCCCCTAGCCCCTGGCCCCTGGCCCCTGACTGTAATGTTTTTACTTATTTTATTAATCCTATTTTACGCATTTATTTAATGTATAAGGTGATATCTTCTAGATCCAAAGCTTGGTTGAATACGAGGAGTAAGGGATAGAAATGGGTTTTCGTTGACATGCAAAGAGAAGAAGCGAAAACTTTTTCGCACTGTGTTAAAAGGCAAATGTTCTCGCAGCATATCAACACTGCTTAAGCAATTTCAACCAATCAGAACGTACTCATGAAATGCGTGTTCTCTGATTGGCGGTTGCACGCACCGCAACAAATTCATTTTCATGACGGAAAATAATGTAAACACACAATGAAATTTCATTGAATCGATTTGAAATTTTCAATATATGAGTTCAGTCACATATTGATCGCGTGTACTTGTAATTCAGCCATTAGTTGAGTAAGCGTTAATAAGTGAATAATGAAATGAAATCAATCGAGAATAATTTATAAATATTTAAATATTGAGATAATTTCATTTAAACATTAAAATGTCTAAATACGAAACCGCACAAATATGTCGCGAAACATCACCATTTTATCAATGTGAAAATCTCTATTATAATAATTATGGACGCTTAATGGATATGAATTCAATTGAAAGTATGAAGAAATTTGCAAAATATATGAAAAAATAACATTCATATTAAATAAATAAACAGAAAATGTTTTTCAAATAAATTAATAAATAGGTATAAAACAATTTTCGATAACCGCAAAGGATATATTCAGAGTATAGTAAAAATCCATACAAAGTTAGATGGTGTGTACAGTTGACACTGTAAAAATAGTTAAACGTTTTTTTTTTTTTTTTAAACTTTACGCGTGCAAACCTGGATAAATATTTACACGGAATTGCAAAGTAACGCTTTAGCACAAAACGAGTGAATACATAACATTCTGAATTTAATTCCTCTTTGAGAGGTGCTAGCAGTGAATCATTCATCCTACCTACCTTCTCTTATTTTTTTTGTAAAGTATAAAACTTTTATCGGTCCATGCGCGCGATAATTTTTTTTCTGAGTTACGAGAAAAAAATCTCAATGAACTTTTAATGTTTTCAAAGTGATTTTCGTCTTTCCCTCCTTAAAAGTGGATCCGACAATTTTTTCAATGTTTTCTTATTCCATTTTTCATGCATAGGCAGCCATGAGTGTACGGGCGAGTTTATTTTATCAATATATCAGTTAGTCCCTCTGATGAATTTCTGAAATTCGCAGCGGCAAATTGCAAACTATTTTAAGCATGTCCATGCGTCTCTCTGTCTGTGTAATGTCTTCTAGCCGCAAAAATGACGCTATCGGCTTCAAATTTAGCAAAAATATTAGGAGTTCTTCCACGCAGCTTGGTTTTGAAAATAGGACATATTGATCAAAACACAGGTCCACCATAAAGCGTAAACTGGACACATATCGGTTTTTCCAAG
>CCAG010004812.1:0-25367 GCA_001077435.1 Glossina morsitans morsitans | reverse complement strand
ATGTTTTCTTATACACCAATGTTACCGCATCGAGCAGTGGTCACGGAATTAGTAGATTGCTTCAACAAAAGTCCAGCGGATTCCCTACAAAACGCAAATGTTCTCCTTATGGTATGAAGGGTATGCATTGCAAGGCTAACTCCACGTTGACGGTTTAATCCGCTCATGAAACTAAGTGAAAAGGTTCACTAAGAGTCCCGTAGTGTTTGATTAGTCGATGGCCAGTCGGTTCTAGGGATCCTTCGAAGCCATTTAAAAAATTTTACATATTTTAACCTCTCAAGTTATCGATGAACATGATATGTTTGTCTTACAAACCATCGTACACGCTACGTTATTTCCTTTAGTTGCTCGCAATTGAAATGAAATACTGAAAGGGATCTCCAAATACGCTAAGTGGTATTCAGAAAGCGATTAATTGCGTGTCAGTTTATATTAAAGTTTTAAAACTCTTACAGACAAGTGAAATTAATTTTTTTTTTCTTAGCACATATTCATATAAAATAAGTAAAAGCCGAAAGCTTTAGATGCTAGTGCTTTAAGACTTTAGGCTTAGAATTTATTCTCTGGCTAAATGTATATAATAATAATAAAATAATTAACAAATTTATTTTTGTAAAAAAAAAAAAACAAGCGTTTAGTCACAGATATACAAGCGTAGACACAAATGTAGCAATCGGCCCTTCTTCACGCAAACAAATGCAAAGATTTATTTAGAAGATTTATAAAAAAAAACAGTAACTTTTGCTTTTATAAAAAATAATTAAAAAAATATTTAAAAAATTTTTCCGATATCATCATCTCATTACAAAGACTCAGTGTTTCCCTGAGTGTACGAATATCGCGAAATTCCTTCTATGAAAAAAGGTAAAGCAAACTTTACAGAGCAGTAAAAATGAATTGTTTGCCCATTATTCCGTGCGTGACATTCGCTTAATACTCTTTTTGAATTGAGTAAATGCGGTCTACATTTTTGATAAATTGAAAAGCCGTTAATTGAATGTAAAGTCAAGTTGCTGTTCACTTATACGACAGAACTTATGAGAACTGACTGCATTTGATGACGCCTTCAAAACGCCTTTCAACTTATGCTAAATATTAAATTATAAAGAGTGTGACGCAAAAAAAAAGGAGGTAAGTGAACCATATTCGTCCAAGAATCATATACAGACATACAAACGATTCATAGAATGTCCAGCATACTTGATAAAGTCTCCAACTGTTACAAATGAGATAAAAAAAAAGACTAATTTTTTAATCGCTTAAATATTAATAATCCTTTATAAATATGTTTAGTTGAGAAAGTTTCATTTGTGTTTAAGGAAAAAAAAAAAATGAAAACTTTAGCTTTAAATGCTGTATCTGCATAATCATCTCAAATATTTAGGACAAAAAGAGTTTCAAGGCAAAATAAAGTGGCTGTCTAATCATCATCACAAAACCATTTAAGAGATGACGGCAGCGGAAGGCACCGACAGGCAGAATGAAATAGAAACAACAAAAATGCAAAAAAAAGAGAAGAAGAGCAATGCACGGTACGAAGATGAAGAAAATGCAAAGGAATTTATTGTTATTTTCTATGCATTTAAAATATTTAAAGGAAACTTATTTTCTCTGCTTAAGTATTCATCTGGTTAATATTATGAAAATGAAGCTCTGCCTGCACTGTAAATATTCTCTTGGAAATATTCTCTTGGAGATATTGTCTTGCAATTTTATTTTAGTTGCTTAGTCATAGAATCTCCGGCAGATGCATAATACAAAATGAACAAAACAAACTAACGTCTCGACATTGTCAGGGCATCTGCAGAATTTTGATGAAGTTGCAAACTTTCCTTCTGGTTCTGGTTTTAGTTGAGTGAAACTTAAAGGTTTAGTTAACTTTTTAAAAAGATGTGATATCCTTTCTCCTCATTTCCTCTTACCTTGTTTTGTGCTAGTGCTCATGGAATTATAGAGTTAATGACACAATGTCTATAAAATGAAGTCATTGATTTTTTCAGATGTTTTTCTTTGCCTAATACTTTTTCCCATTAGAAGAGAAAAAATTTTTTATTTTCCTTTAATTTTTCTTGTGTTATTAACTTTTTGTGTTTGTGGTAATAAATCTCAGCAAATGTGAACAGAGAATATTGCAAGTCTCGTGTTTGGATTCATGAATTTTTGTGGAATTTTGTCCAACAACAGCTGCATGTAAATGTGAGTTCAAGATTTTTTTTAATTTGATTTTGTTATTAGCAAAAATATATCAAGTTTGTGACATATTGCTAAGGCACATAATCATCGTAATCATCAAGGCTCAGCTCATCTTTGGGTTGCCGTTAATAAGCATGTAGTGCTTATCGGCAAGAATAACGGAATCGACTTAAACCTGAGCATTCCTTTATTTGGGGATTTCCAGCCATTACAGTGCCTCTTGTAAGTGAACTCATACTTGAACCCTTCTTCCACATACATGTGTTCATAGGTTTCGTCCCCGTTGGAAATATATCCTGCAGTAGTTTTTGTCTTATGTTATCAGCAGTGCTGCAAAATGCGGAACGTTGAAGTTAACATGCGTATAATGATAGAGTTATCCGAGCAGCCTCTATATAAAAAACGTTGCTGAGGAGTAAAAATTTAAATGGCAAAGTTTACAGGCAATTAAATGCAGGGTATCAAAATATTCGGTTTTAGTCAAATAAAACTTTTCTTTTCCTGTCTTTTCGGTCGGGATTAGGCATATCTTTAACTACATGATCGAATAGAATTCATTTAAAGAGAAAAAAAAACAATGTCCATCCTAGTTAATGACATGCACAGGAGTGGACACATTTTAGTAGCACACGTTTTGCCCGGAGGATAAACACAAAAATTTATTAAGAAATGAAAAAAATTTGCTTTTACCAAAATATTGTTTAATTGTACTCTACACCGCTCAGAGTACAGATTATATTGAGTTTGTGCGGATGTGTGCAACACTCGCAAAGGACTTACGATAAACCCATCTATTAATGCATTCAAAGACGTTTTGCATCGCTCTAAGTTTCCCAGCTTGTCTGTCTGTCTGTCTGTCTTGTATTCTTTTGACCTACTGATAAGAATTTTTGAAATATTTTAATGAAATTTGGAACACCAACCCAACGACGAAGACTATTGAATATGGTTTGCTTCGGACTACTTTCTCGACCACTCCCATATAAAGCCTTGTTTTGAAATCTCGTTAAGCAAATTGATGTAGGACATTTAATGGTAGGCTGTGATCGACTATAATGCTTTTACATCCACACGAATTTAGTATATCCTTGTACGACAATTGGTATAAGGTGCAAAAAACAACTGTACATTTTCCCAGCAAGCTATTTACTGTATGATGTATTGTCGAAAAGTTTAACAAAATTTTTTTTTTAAATTTATTTTGGCACAAATGCCAGATATTTTACGGAAAGCATTTGCTTTTCTATTTAAATAACTAAAATTCATACCGAAGAAATGAGATAATTTGAAGAGAGAATTCCGTTAATTTAGATTCAAATCTAGTTTGCTGGCAACGATTTTTTTGATTAAACTTTTTCTGCCGTTTCTCTTCATCCTTTAATGCTAACAAAAAAAAAAAAAAAATGGCGGAAGCGCCGACTTTTATGAAATATGCGTAAATTTACGTTTTAATACGAAGATAGAAATTCGCCGCTTGACAAACCCATATATTAACAACAACTTGAGTTATTTTGCTTCCCAAGCTCTAAACTCTACTCGAATTATGGTAAATGTAGCAAGAAAGAGACGACTTAGTTAGTTAAATATCTTCTTTTCGTACTCACACATATATTCGCACAATTTATTAACGCCCTTGGGTATCTTAGACAGACAAGTGTCAAAGTGACATGTCATTTTACCACAAAGTCATTACTTTTACATAAAATACAGGAAACAAAGAATACATGTATGAAAATAAAAAAAAAAAAATAAAAACATACATACACATATAATATATTCATACTGAAACACACGAACACATATATCACATATATCGTCCTAATGATGAACAGATATCATTCGTGTATAGGGAAAATGGTAAAATTTCTATATGAAGAACACAAAAGAATTTTCTTGTTGCTCTTACAGCCAGCCCTTGAAAGAAAATTATAGGAAGTATTTTTCCTTTTTTTTTTTTGTTTGTTTGTTTGTTGGTTGGTTGTTTTCCGTTTTGTTATTCTCTTATCGTTTAGATAACTTATAATTGCTCCATCGTTCGCTACATGAAACCCTAATTTGTCGTCATATGTTATGTCAAAAATTATGATAAATTTTTTATTCTAATATTCTTTGATATAAAAAAAAAAAAAACTTTCAAAGAAATATATATATAAATAAAAATATGTTAACAAAATTTCTTGTAATTTGTGGTTATTTGCGGTTCTTTCGCTTTCAATATTTCCAAATATTTGATTCTTATTCATTGTAAGGAAGTTTGCTGAGTTCATTTAATTCTTCTAACGAAGAGGGCCATTAAACGATGACTTTGTAAGATTTGTACTACGAATGTAAATAAGTATTAATTGGTGCTTGTTAAGAAACAATATTATTCGTCCTTGATCATAGTTTAATAAACAAGAAGAATGATTGTCATCTCGGCATGCCCGAGTTTCATCCTCAGGGCGGAAGACCACACTTCAATTACGATTAGGGTAAAGTGAATACTCGGACAGGTTAAGGACTCATCATAATGCTTTCTTTCCCACTAACTCTCTTTAACTACGATGGTGCTTATGTACCTGTAATATAGATCCGTCTTTTGCGATTTTTAGATTCTTTATTCGAATCATTTTAAAATTAAATCCGTGCTACTGAACAGTGATTTTTAGGATGCTTTAGGTTTTCTTTACAAAATTATTTGCAGGAACTTATATCTACTACACTTTAGTTTCCTTTCTGGCCTTGCAATTTAACTCTCTTGACTCGACTCCCATGATTTACTTCTCGACTCTTTTCCGGTTGACTCTGCCTTTCGCAAATACTCTGCTCATATATCCTTTTACAAGCAAGTTACCATCACCTAAATTCATCGCGGAATTTTTAATCCCTTTTCCGCTAAATTTCTGCAATTGTTGTTAATCGTTTCGCCAGTAGCCAACTGCATGAATGTGTTTTTGGTTTTTCCCTTCTTTCGAATTCCATTTTCATGAAAACTTAAATCATCAAAAAAAGGGCACTTTCCTAGCATACCTATAGGAGGTGCCTGAACGGTGATGGAGCATCATATTAATATAAAATAAAAAAGTTTGCAACAAAAGTTGGCTTATACCGTTTTGCAATGTCAAAACAGCAAATACTTATAAAGCAAATTAGGCGAACCCTTACTTATAAACCGAATTGTAAAGCGATTTTCTCTTGATTCATTTTAACCCCTTGTTATTGACTCTTACGCTTAAGCTAGAATTTATTATCTACATAATCTAATCTACTTTACGCGACGCCTTCATTTAAAAGAATCACTTGGGTATGATGTCTCATGAATTAGTTCAACTCAACGAAATCATTTCTGCGGAACGGTGTCAACAACGACTGACGATGTGAAGTTTCAGCATGATAACGTTCCTTAAAGACTTATTTACATACCCGCCTACGGTTCGTGATTAATTTTGAAATATATGTATATCGGGCCCTTCTATCGAAATGTAGGCTGACGATATTTTTTTATTTTATTTATTCTCTTTTCTAACACTCAATATGTGGATTAATTAGCTTAGCGGCTATAATCGTGTCTAATGTTCCATGTTCCTCTGCTACCTTAAAGAGTTGAGTTTATTTAATTTTAACTTTTTTGCAATTTATTCGAATTTTTCAAATATTTTCAAACATGAAAATACTTTTAATTTAAGGCATTTGTATAAAATTTTTAAATAAAAAAAATTCCACATTTAATCTAATGTGAAGAACCGCAAACAAACAAAAATATTTCAATTAAAACAATAGCGCAGAAAAATTGTAATAATTATGTTAGCGTGATGTGCGAAACCACGCACACAGACACGTCTGCAATCACCTGCAACACAAAAATACTAGCCATTGTTTGAGTTTTTCATTTGGAGTAATTTTTCACTTATCGTATAATTGTAACGATTAAAAGCATTACTACTGTTATTGTTGTTGTTATACATATGCGGCTTATTGGTGTGTGCTTGTGACGGCAGTAAAATGCAAACAATTTTTCATTCGAAACAAATGATGATTTTATAGCCCACCACTACCACTATAAAGTCTGAAGAGAAACAAAACGCGTGCAATCGTACCTTTGGTGGATATGTTAAGTTTTTCAAAATGCGTAAATATATACGCATTGAGGGCGATCAACGGATGACTATAGAACTAAGCGAATCGAAATCACACTTTAGTTACATCTTATGTACAGCTGCCTTTAGCTATATCTGTACCTCTGTCCGACATTTAAAATTCTAATTACGAATTACTTTTAGATTTCAAAAAATTTTCATTCTTCGCATAAAGGTAGAGCCTAGCGATTACATAGTTCCATTACTTAATTCGCGATCGGTAAATGTCCTAAACGGAACTAGATTCAGATACCGATTGCATGGCAACTATTACCAGTGTAAACTAGGGTTTACGCTTGCATAGCATGTTATGATCAGAGCATAATATTCGTTAAAGCAAGAGAACGTTAGGCGTTGAAGAGTTCGGCGTAAACCAGAAGCACTTTCTTTCTTATTTTTAATTAACATTTATTTAACGATAAAGTTAATGCATTATTTGCATGCAATCACATAAATATAGAAAACAATTTAAATATTGTAATACAAGTATTATTATTGAAGTGGTTTTCTTTTTTCTCATTAAGAGAATTTTGCTGATTGAATTTTTAATTGTAAAAAAAAAAAGAAAGAGAACGAAAAAAGCATGGAAATTGAACATCAGGAAACCTTTTGTTTGGTTTATTTGGTTTAGGTGCCTTGCTTAAGTAAAGGCTCCCCTTACATCCTAATGTAATTATAATCATTTCATTTCATGCTTAAATAAGAGTAAGAAGTTACTGTCGCTTTACCTGAAAGCTTTTCATAGCATGAAGTTTTTTCTCGCAAAACTTCAATTCCACTTATATTCTAAAAGTCTGTCACTGGAATACAATCACTTGCCTCTCTTGACTTTTGCGAGGGTGGAAAGAAAAGAAAAGAGCCAAGTGACTTACTAATAAAGACTGTTGCTGTGCTTTATTTAACCCAGGGGTATCTACGCCCACGCTGAGCTGGAAAAACCCTCGATTGCTTTTGCGCCCTATTACTAAGAACTCCAACTTTAGCTAAACAAACTATTTTAGTTGGCCTTGCTTGACAGCTGGTAGAATTTAATTTATCACCATTTTCCCGAGTCATTCATATTTGACTTACTCTACTGGGCGCAATAGCTAATAACCTCTATACCTAATTTTAAAAAAGTGAAATTTTAAACAAACAAAAATTTCTTCTTTTTTTTGCTCTGTTATATCGTAATTATGACTTACTGCTTGCTTATCATACATAGATCTGAGTTTTGATTTCAAGTTTTTTGTTTGGGTAAACACAAACATTTTGCGAAACTATTTACATAAAAGAAGACAAAGATTTTCTGATGATAAATTACACAGTTAGTGGAAGAATTCATATGTGCATATATACTCAAAAACATACATACACCCACATACCGAGGCAAATATTTAAGTTTATATTGAATTCTTAAAAACTTTATGGTGGGTATGTATACAGTCAGGGATACGTAAATAGCAAGCACAAGTCATTGTGGAAATCAACTCAGATTTGTAAATCACTTTTATATAAAGAAAAGAAATTCGAAGAAAACTAACATTTCGCAATTCAGGTTAGGTATCACTGATTGTGAAAGGGTTGAAAATTATCAGAAATCAGTTATGTTTCTGAAGCTTACTGCTGGTTGGTTCAACGCAACATATTAACAAAGACAATAGGATGTCAATGTTTTCCAGTTTCCAGGATTTCTTATAGAATATACATGGATATATTTTAGGCTATGCATAAGGGATAAACTTTGTTGCTTTTGAAAACAGAGGCGTTCTCAGTTTATGCCTTTTGCCCGATTAGCTCTGCCGACGGCCAAGAATTTCGAATGTTTCTGCCAAATTACGAGAGGACTTCTTCTTTTTGTGGCCACAGATGTTAAACAAATTGCTATACTGAAAAGTGGACCGACGGACGTGCTTACCTGGGTTCCGGTATTTGGCAATGATCACACGTATATATATTTTATTAGATCTTTGAAACTTGCACCTGGACATTGCAAGGATTTTGACAAAAAAAAAAAAAATGATTTTGATACAATATAACATTATGTGGGCGTGGCACATTTAATTTATTGTGATATAACGACTGTAACAAAGCCCATAGAATACATTTTTATGACCTTAGCCGAACGGTTTTCTTCAACCAATTTGGCACATGCTCAATGTCAATCTGCGTGCGAGGACTTCCTACGCTTTGCCAAATTTGGAAATTTGTGGAGTTTTTCATTTTAAATATTAAATATATTTGATATCAACAAATCAATGAATGTTTAATTAATTGAACTAAGAAGCAATCCATAGAAAAACAATTACTCGAATATGAAAAATCTTCAAAGCTGTGCTATCTATATGTCCGTGGCTGTGTGTAAGTATTATTCATATATGCATATTTGAGAGACGATATCTATGGTTGTAATAATGTTAATCATGACGATGGAAATGTTCAAAATATTTTCATGCTGTTGCTCACACTTTTATTTATATATCCACACGTAAAAGTGTGTGTGGTTTGTGCATGCGAGCATATAGAAGATTTAAATAGAGAGAGCGAGGAGAAATATGAGAAAGTGCTGGGTCGGAGGTGGAAAGAGAGAAAATATTCCACATTTTAAGTTGTTTTTGTATAAAGGTTAAAATAGACAAACACGTATTTTGGAGATTTTTCGTCAGGCTGCTGTATAGAATAGAAAACCCCCAGCATGCGCCTGCTACTACATGCTTTCTATTTGTGGTTCTTCCAATGATTTTATAAATCTTCTTATATAAGCTAAAGTTGCAAGTGCTATAAAACCTTCTTCTTTTACTCTTTTTTTTGTACGGTAGAGAATTTATGACAAATGAAACTAAACTACAATCAAAAGATGAAAAGAGTTTTACAAAAACCTATCAAAACTAAGCGTAATCAACATTTATCATGCATTTTAAAATATTAAAAACGTTTCATAAATTTTATCGAGAAAGTTTAGAGAGAATTTCTCAATTAAAAAAAAATTACAATATTTATAGCGTTCGGGTCCGCTTTCTCTCCGGATATGTAGACAAAAAATAAAAAAAAAAAATGTATTCACCCAAAGGTGCAATAAATTATTGTCACCTTGCAATCGATATTATATGCGGCAATGACTTGTAATGCCAATATAATAAAAATATTCAAGCACACATGCCGACATACAGACATAGATAAACCAATATATATATAAGGATCTGTGCAGTTTTGCTATTTTGATCAGCCAACCGACCAACTAACCATTCATTCATTTATTCATTCATTTAAGCTAAAATGCATTTGCTTGCATGTATTCGCATAGACAGTATTATGTTAACGTATGTTTTACGTTTGCCTACACATATAATTCTGAATGTGTGTGTGTCACACATAAGTAATGTATTCGGCAAAAAAAAAAAAAAAGAAAACAAGATTCGAAAACACGACCGACAGACACATAAGTATAATCATAATAACTTATTTTCACAGTGTAATGCATAACTGCATTGCGAACTGTCTGCCTATTTATTCCTATGTACTAGCTGTCTGTCTTTCGCTCTGTCTATCTATCTGTCTGCCGGCCTGCCTGTCTAGTTAACATTGAAGGTGTTATTGGTATTTGTGTTGTATTGTGTTGTGTTATATTTACTATTATTATCGGGGCCGCTTTTTCACACACACACACGCAGAGAGAGAGAAAGAGAGTGAGAGAGACACACACACATGCTAGCTCGCATTTACACTGCATTAAATAAATATATCGTGGCTATTTAACTGCAAAGCGTTTATGGAATTTGTGATTTCATATGCATGCAAAAACACATGCACATACATACAGCAAACCGTATGTATGGCTTATTTGGAGAGTTTGGTGTATATATGCACCGAAAATATGCAAATTATCCTTTAACTCACACATATATTATTATATAATACATTTGTTTAAATTATTGCTATGGGTTTTTTGGATAGAACGCATACGTATACGCATACGCGTGCAATATTTGTACGTAGGCAAGCGTATGTTATTTTTACTAGTTTTCTCTCTTTGATTGTGTGCCGCAAGTGTTAATTTGCCGATTTGACAGCAGCAATAATTCAGTGGCTTTCATTGCTTTGCGCTCCATTCACCATCACTCTACATACATACATATACATATACATATATATATATATATATATATATATATACATACACACACACTAATTTACTGTCACACATCCGTATGTGTATTTGCTTACCAGTTATATGTTTCATTCATTTCATTCTATTCATTCATGCATATATCAGTCTTTTGTTTACATATATACATATATATATATATATACATATATATATATATTTATGCATTGCATGTTGTTGATATAATTTATATTAACAATTTGCTGCTGGCACAGATGCCATGAATTTTATATTTATTGTATATATAACGGGCGGCTTACTTGTTTATTTGCATTGCTCGAGAGTTATCTGATTTAATCAATCGCATAACTTTTAAGTTATTTTAGTAAATTTATTCAATCGATCAATTCCCACAAAAAAACAAATATATATATATTTATGTACATAGCATAAGCTAAAGGTATTTCAATAATAATTCATTCCAGTATAAATGAGTAAAAATGCGTAAAATGCTTTTAATAATCGTTTTCGCCGAATTAATTTTTCAAATTATTGCAAGTTTTTCTTACTGTTTTTCAAACGACAAATATTCGATGATTATCTTATTATATATATAGATGTGCGTAGTAATGCATCAGCATAAGTTTTGCTCTTCGTTTGCTCCACGAAACTTGCGACGATAATGCTGCATCACATAAGCTCATACACTGACGGGTTCAGCATCGCGAAAGAATCGTTTTAGACCAATCCGTCCTTCTGTCCAAACTTGTTTCGTCTAAGGATTGAGATTGTCATGGATAAGCTTGCTCCCGATAGATTCATAGAGTAAGATTTGTTCGCCAGCTGTCAGAGTAAACTAGGCCAAGTCTGTCCTTTCGTCCAACCTTAATTCGTTTCTTTTTACTCGAAGCTCGTTATACGTTAACTTGCATTAAGTAGACAAGATCACTTTTTGAATGTGCATTGGAATAAAGCACGCGAAAGCTCTTCTTGCTGCCATACACTAGATAGTCTTGTGCAGCACCACTTTTTTGATCAGCATGCAAATAAACTAGGCCTAGTTAGACCTTTTGTCCAAGCTTCTTTCTTTTGTTGTCGTTTGAAACCTTTTCCGATAATTAGATAGACTCATACCGTAATTATATTTTCTTGATCGGCATAAGAATAATAGATTTAGGCAACTTCGCCCTTCTTGCGAAGCTTCCGTTTTTTTTTTTTTTTTTTTTGTCAAGCAATGGTGGACATTACTTTCGCCGGGTAAGCAAATAAATTTTCCTGAAATTGTCTTAATACTCCTTTCACTTTTTTCACTTAATGAAAAGCACGCAGTGAGATATTGATGAAATCTTAAGCAACGTGAGGGACACGTAAACGTTTATAGAAATGCCATTTAAAGACGCAGTACATGCTTTAACGTTTCCCAATATTTAAAAATATTCCGCTGTTATGATGTTAAGTTCGATTTCTTCGAAGGTGGAATACTGTACAAGTTCGCTGTATTAGGGAAGTGATTGGTAATATAATAAAACTATCTTTCAAAAATTTATTTTTATAAAATTATTTTTTTTTTATCGCATTTATTTTATGTAATATTTTCCAATAATTTTTTATGTCTTAATTTATTTACACATTTATAATAAAATTTAAAGAATATGTAAAAAAAAAAAAAAAAAGATTAAGAAAATACTGACAGGAATTTCAAGTGAGTTTTCATTCGGAAAACCAGCATAAAAGCTAGTTGAAGAGATGATCAAGTTGCTGAACGTGAAGAGGAATTTACTATATATTTATTTATTTTTATAATTTTCAATTATTTATAATAATTTAGCCATTTAAGTTACGGTGTTATGAGCTATAATTATATTTATAAATGGTTTTTAGTTGAAATTTATGCATGTATATATGTATGTATGTATGTATGTATGTATGTATGTATGTTTAAGTTTATGGGGGATTTATGTGTTTGTGTATATGTGTGTTTGTGTTAATATGTACGCGTTGGCTTGTATACGCCAATTTCGTGTTAAAATCATATCGACTTTTTTTTTGTTTTGTAATAAATTTAATTTATTATAATAAATGTATCATAATACGTTTAAGTTCTTATGTATGGCATGACGCGTTCCCTTTTCATTTCTTTTTTTCTTTTATATATGCATTTCAGTTATTATTATTATTATTATATATATATACATATATATATATATATATATATATGAATATATATATATATATAGTATTTATTTATTTATTTTTTTTTTGTTTTCTATGGAATCAATATAATAACTTTAGTAATCTATTCAACATAGTTTAAACAGGCAAAAACTGGCAACAAAATTATTTCATATTTCAATATATTTTTATTCTAATTACGGTACTTAAGTATATAAAATTTGTAGTTTACTTCAATGTATAAGTAGGCGTAGAAATCCACTACAGCATAACGTAACTGTTAAGTAGGCATAATTTGTCAACGTTTTTATGAAATTATAAAGCAAGGATAGCACAAAGTAAAATAGAGCCGGAGATAATTTACAAAGGAAAAAAAAAATGAAAAGCGATTGCGGATTTGATTAAATTGCTAACGCGAAAAGCTACTTAATCCTCATCTTTCTTGCGAGATTTTGCTTGCAGAACATTTTACGTAACACATAGATTTCTCTAAATTTTCTTATAATTGCTCGTAGCGGAAACAAAAGTAGCAAAGAATGGTAGACATACACGGGAAGCACGTTTCAACAAAAAGACTCTTAAATTGTTTTTCCACCTTACATTATATTAAAATAGAATCTCACTTATGCCTACGCTTCACTATTCTGTGCCTATGATTTATTTATAGCTAAAGCAAAAGCTTCTAAACATATATTTCAGGCTTTGCTGAAAAACGTAAAGCTTGCAAACATTTTTAGTTTCTATTTACCATAAGAAAATTTTTAAGTTAATTTTCCCCTAATTCCTATATCTATTTACTCATCATATCTATCAAAACAAAAAAGAAAAAAAAGATTCCAAAAAAAAAAAAAAAAAAAAATAATAAAAAATAAATAAATAAAAATAAACAAAATCGAAAAACATAAACTTTCTCAGTCATTTGTTTCCTCTTAACGGAACTGTAAAGTATTTTTAAAAATTGTTTGTAATAATATTGTAACACTCGTAAAAACATACAAATAAAAATTTGGCCACTTTACAAATCTAAATGCAATTATTGGTGGGTTCTTTCTTTGGGATAAAATTGGAGATTTTTCGAGTTATTTCCATTTTAAAAATCGCTTACTTCTCCCTCTGTTTCTGGATAAGTGCAGGTGAATGGATTCATCAACCAAGTGCACAAACCTTTGTCCTTTTGCTTTCTCTTCACCACTATGCGATTGTGATGCTCTTTCGATAAGCCTGAAGTGAAGCTGCTCTCATCACTGTCACGTGCGGTGGCCACACTGTGATAGCCACTTTCAGCTCTTCGTGAAATGCCCGAATGCTTAGAAGTTCTTGGTGTAGAAGAATCATGGCCGCTATCGTAAGCTTCTGATGAGGTATTCAAAGGCAACAAAGGTAACTGTGATTGATTGGCTAACTGGAGCGAAGTAGATAATTGAGTTAGAACAACATCATCTTGCTCCTCATCAGGTTCAAAGGAGGGCCTCTTCGAGTTGGTGAGTAAAGCGGATTTTTCATCCACTTCGCATATATTATCGTGTTCGGCACTGCTAAACGGTTTTTCCAATTTTGGTAGATTGGGATCGGAAGCTCCATCTGGATGTCGAAGGGAGGCATATTGTTCCATACCAGCGATTTGCATAATACCATTCAAACTAGGCACACTACCCTGACTGGGACTTCGGGAGGGCTGTCTAAACAATAAAGAAAAAAAAAACAAATGAATAAATAAAACGTTATGGTAATCAGTCCATGTTTAAAATTCCATCAATAATAAGAAGAATATTTTCATTAGCGATTTGCATTGTGTTTGTCATTTACCTTGGAGTTGGAGGTCGATAAGGTGGCTCGCTGCATACACTGCCAGGTCCAGTATTGAAACGGTAAGCAGGCTCACTGTACACACTACCCACATCGCACCCGGTACGAAATACTGGTGTCACCTCCGCCATAGCTAGCTGTGATGTAAATATCTCACGTAAACGCGCTAGTTGATCGAATTGGTTCCTGTCGAATTGTACATTTGACAAGATAGTCGAGAGAAACATTATGGTCTTGTTCCGTTTTCCAAAGCCAGTAAATTAATTATTCGTGCAGCCATACTTACCTCGTTCTTTCACCCATTGCACAATCACTAAACGCATCACCAGCCGCATGAAAACTTGAGACAATAGACATATTTTCGCAGTGACTTAAAGCAGCTAATGGATGTTCGCTGTAAATGCAAAAACACAAGCACGTAGAAATAAATTGATTTTATCTTAGTCTTATGTGCATGCAATAGTAGATGTTTTCGTTGCTTTTGCCGCTTTTACTTACCCTCCGGCCATAGTGCGCGCTATTTCCTCTTCCGTTACTTGTAAAGCACAGTCGGACATACCCATGCTACTGCTATGCGATTGTTGTGAATAATGGTTCTTTGACTGACGTGATAATTGGTGTTGCTGTTGCTGCTGTGCTAAATGTTCCTCTTGCCGCCTAAGCTCTTGCTGCTGCTGCTGTTGTTGTTGTTGGTAAAGAGATTCACGTGATACGTGACGCGATAATATACGATGCAGACTTTCGTGTGAGATTTCGCGAGAACCTAGCGGCTCAATAAGCGGCAAAGCTGGTGGCACCTCGGATGGCCCACTATCCTGATCTTCATCACAGTCAGCTGCGTTTGTCTGCGAGTTTAGAGTGTGCAATGCATGCCCAGTATCGGACGCTGATGTCGTTGGTATGTAATGTTGTTGCTGCGTTTGTTGCATCTGATGACTATTTAATATACCATAACCGACCGTGTGAGCTGTGTGCAGCGAATGCGTTGAATGCAATTCGGTTTCTTCGTTGACAAAATTGTTGTCGGATATGTAGTGTGTGCCAAGAGGTGGATGTGTTTGGGCGGAATTTTGTCGGTAATGTTGCGCTCCTCTTATTTCTGCTGGTGCTGAAGTATTGGTTGTACTAACGCCTGTGGTCAGACCCGTGGCGATGGAATTTAGCAATTCCAGTTGACTATTACGCAATAAATGCTGGTCATTATTCAGGAGCACTTGCTGCTGCTGATGCTGTAGACTTTGCGGTTGCAATTGTCTTGTACTGGTTGCATATAAATCCTCAGGATTATCTAATGATTTTTGTTTTAGTTGAGCCATATGATAGGTAATGTTTCGTAAGTGTTGCGCTTGCTGCTCTCTATGGTGATGGGTGGGCGACGATCCGGCCGAAGCGGTCTGGAAGACTTGTGAAGTTTGGTACTCAACCCATTGACGTATCATAGACTTTTTATGTGAATCCATAAAACCGTAGCCCTGAATCTGAGACGGAGCGATTGGCAAATTACCAGCCGTTAAAGAACGACTTGATTGTGATTTAGGGCCATCTATCCAAGTTTCACATTGTTTGACGTGATTAACTTCCCTTAACAAGTGGCGAGCTTCAGCTACCTTGGCTCGTGATATACGAGGACCGTCAACCCACTGCTCTTCACTAACCTGACGCATAGGACTCCCGGAACATTCCAAGGTTTCGTTTGTGCCCCCAACCCCGGGTCGTCGCAATGGAGAACCTTTAGGCGTGGGTACATTTGAACCCTTCGAGCACATCATAGTAAGACCAACGTGCCGTAATGGAGAAGAGTTAGGATGTGACAAGGTTTTAACACTATGTACAGGTGAGAAAAATTGGGGTTGTTGTTCGTTGCTACTTGCTGAAGGAGTAGGGAGGGGTTGTACTTGGTTAGGCGGTTGCTGTTGATTTGTTAGATTGCGATTAAAACTTCCAGAGCGTACCTGCGCAACGGGACTTTGGGGGGCTTTGGAGGGTAAATGTTTCGACGGTAATCTCTAAGTTATAGATAAACGGAAAAGTTTGAAACTTACCCTTCAAATTAACTAATTTTTTTGCTGCACCTGGCACCTTACTAGGACTAGGTTGTTGCTTTTCTACGCCACTGCCTTTTAACGCTTTACTCATTACTCCACGATTATCACCACTACTTAAAGAAGGAAGATAAACTGGAGGGTGCTCACCATCAGTGGCATCATCACTAGGTCCCATATAAATTACTGTGTCAGCCGACAACTCTGAACTAGAGGGGTCAGCACCTGAACCAGCCGAAGAACCGGTTGATTGATGGCCTGTGCAGATTTCAGATGCACATATGCACTCATTAATTAAAAAACACCAACCTACCATTTAATCCACTTTGCAAACCATTCATTCCCGACTTATCAGCGCCATTACCACCCCCACCGCCGCTTAAGGGGAACCGATGTTTTCGCCTTCGCATGCGATGTATGCGTGACGCTAATTGTATGGTCGTTAAAGCATCTGTATGCGACTGAAATTATGAAATGCAAAACCTAGTCATTGCACAGAGAAACGACTACCAACTAACTCCTCTTTTTAAGGGAGGTAGGTATTCGAGATTTATGAATAGAAACACAATAATCATCATATTGTGGAACGAAATAAAAGGATTTTGACAACATACATTAAATTTATCCCCTTGAACATTCATTAGCACGTTCATGAGGCTACATAAACTCCATCCAATACATTCTCTCCGCAGAGTCATAGGATAGGAAATTAGTTATGAAAGTATGTCCTTTCATTTACTTACCTGTGTATGCATAACATGAGCCATAATGGCGACATGGCACGTCAACGGAGCTAGACAGTCTTTTAGCAGTGGCGTCAATGGATGATCCTTATTGGGTGGATGACGTTGACCACTTAAAATGGCCAACAATATATTACCGATACCCGACAGCGGCAGACCACCATTACGATTTGCACAAGCACCCAAATCAATGAGATGTAAACGACTTCTGCCACCCGCCACTGCCCATTGAGTCAAACGAACCAACAATGAATTGTAATGCAATGCAAAATGAATGAAGATATTAAATTTTAAATGTGTGCAAGAATGTTTGCACGGATATGTGTAAGAGCAGAGGAATATTCAATAGTCATAACTTCATCTTCAACAATTTGCCATTTTGTGCAGATGTCTAAAGCAATGCAGATACTTACCGCCACCTTTACGTGACAAGCTATACTGGTAGACATGTAATGTAAATATCATAGCAGGCTCAAGACTACCTTGCGGTCGTCCAGTCAAAGCAGCATCTAGGAACAAGGCAGCTCGCTCAGCAGTAGGAGCACGTAATTCAGTAGGACCACCCAAAAAGTCATCCCGCAAATAAACCCCCGGAGAATCATCAGAGTCTATTTGTTTTTCATTTCAAGTGTGGTAAAGGGACCGAAGAAAGAAATAACCATGTAACAAGCATGCAGAAGAGAAAAGCATTGTGGATAAATTACAAAGAAATTACGTCATATTGTGCTTGCTTTACTAAGATAACGGTTTGATGAAGGAGGGTTGAAATGTCTAAAATGTAGGATAGTATTAGTGAGAGAAAATAAAACGAAAGGAGTGGGAGATGTCTTTGATATCTAAATACATATGTTTGCTCGTATGTGTTCAATTATGTTTGGTTTAAATGTGACCGCAGTGTATTAAGTATTAGCTTTCAAAAGACAGGGAGAGTTCGCATATATTATAAAAGGATTTAAGTGAGATGGTTTTAAGCTATTTTTTTTTTAAAGGAAGAAAATCGATTACACAACTAATAGAACTTACCAGTGGCATGAGCGGCCAATAAATCCTTGGGTGTTGAATCTGGCTTGGTGGCACTCACACCCAAAGCACTAACGCGCACAGAGAAGCGAGCTCCACTTTTTTGACGTCGTTCATTAATACCCTTATACAACCAAGAAATTGCACATGGAATAGCACCTAGTTCACTGGGCGGATTAACGGTACCTAGCATTGTTTTTGTCTGGCCTGGTCGTGGGATAAACAAAACATCACGTGCGAAATAAGCATACAGTACAAGTACGTTTGGTAATGAATGGCAAAAACGTGCAAAAACAATTTATTGCAACTTCCGTATCAAGGTTGAGCAGGCAGTCAATTATAGAACTTACCGGAATTAGGATAACCAATGGTAAGCAAACAACCATCGGAGCCTTCCAAAACGGCTGGTATCACCTCCGACAAAGCAGAAGCACACACATCAGACTAAATTTGAAGGAAAGTGGAATGAAAAAATACAAACAAAACAAAAAAAAAGAAAGGATAAGATTAACAAAGAGAAATGAGTTTTTTATATTCATTCCGGACAAGAGGACGGACATGTGAGAAATTGTTTATCTAATCTATAGTAAGCATATTATGCAGCAAACTAATAAACTTGACTCACCTGTTGATCGTCTGTTGTAAATAGACTATCGAAAGCAAACATTTTAGGCGCTGCTACCATAGGCCCGCGTTCTTGTGAGGTAGATACGGCCACAGTTGAAATGGCTGCTGGATCGGTTAATGTAATTTGTCTTTTCTTCTTATCTACCATCATGAAGTGCGGATTGTCAGCATCCGTATGAACATCTGCTACACGTAGCATTACTTTAACCTATTACACAACCAAACAAACGAACCTCAAACATATTTTGTTTTTCATAATTCATTCATTATTAAGAATCGAGTGAGCAGCTTATTATTATATATGGCCAACACGATCACAATCTTAGTAGGTATAATGTAGTAACTGCCTATCTTTGCTTTTCATGACAGATTTCGCTTCAACTATTAATGCAATTTTGTAAATCTGTGTATTTTCTTTTCTGTTTTTTTTTTTTCATATCGTAAGTTTTCTTTTAGGGATCACACAGCGATTCATACATAATTTCTATAAATATCCGACATATATGCACTTACCTTGCCTAGACCGTAATTTTCTTTGTTGGCCAAACGTCTAGCCACACCGGGTGGCATGGGAGGCGGTGCTCTTTGCAAGGCACCACAAAAACCACCATTGCGTGTGGAAGAGTTGGCTGACATGTCAGTGGTGCGTGACGACTTTACCGCTGTGCCTTGTGCAAGTTTTTGTGCTGCTCTGTAAGAATCGAACGACATAAAAGAGAGATGAATAAGAAATATTTCTGTTGTTTGTTGTTTACATGTCTCCAGAATCTATCTTTTGCATTTAAACTTTATCTCGAAGTCTTTAATTCCTTTCCCTAATAATTATATGGTTTTTGATATGAGTGTGTGTGGGAGAATGAAGAAAGTTCTCTATTAATAGAATTTTAATTGACAACTTTGCAAAATACTTTACTTGTTTATCTTAGCAGAAAAATCAGCATACGGGCAAGTTAAACAATGCCATGACATCAAAACAACACGTAACAAGCACGCTCTCTTTTCACACATGCAAGCGGCACGCGGGATGAAATATATATATATATATCAAATATACGCCAACCCTTGGTCTTCGAGAAGGCTATTCGGCTAGGCTAAAAATCCAAAAGCTCTTGATTATTCGAGAGCACCACACCCTTGGGATATCCAATCGACAACGTAATAAATTGCGACAATCAAACGCTTTCGCGCCCATTCTGCGAATTGGAGTATGACCATCGTGAAACTTTCCGCTGCCAAACATAGCACAAACATATAAAGTGTCGGAGGCTGCCTAACACTCTTTGCATTAGAGAGCCTCGAATAGGAGATATACTATGACAGATTTCCCAATGACCAAAGCAAAACAGTCTATGTGTCCTGACCTTCTTAATTCAAGAATTAAAAAAAAAATGCAAAAAAAATCGACACGACAATTGAGGGGGTCTTCCATTAACTACTCAGATCCTGAATTCTGAATTCCTTGATGGGACGCGATATGAACGGATTTCGTCGAGTCAATCTGTTAAAAAAAATAGTTTAATTTGAGTGTTATAGGCCAGGATCGGGTAGAATTACTACTCTTGGTTTTTGCATCACTTTAAGCATCACTTAAGTATCACTCAGAAGACTGTCGTTGAAAAACCCTTTCGACTCGAGTAGAAAATTAACTACAGCGTCGCAAATTGAAACATATGTCCGGATGTAAAGTTGAACGGGATCAATTAAATTTGGGAGGATATATAAGCCACTTATGTTTTCCTATTTAAAAAGAAAAGTCCTACTACTTTTTGACCAAATCAACGCAATTGCGTTTACTTATCAAGATCGCAAAAAACTGAAAGCATTTCTGTGGATGGAAGGATGAATGAATATTCATTCCATCAAAATGTTTGCAACATACAAGGTATATCATCCTTGTGGTGAGTATCAAATAGTAATTCGATTTCAGTATGTCCGTCTGCCAGTCCAACTGTGCAATGCCGATGGTAGACATTCTTCCTGTCATAAAGATAAAGATGTTGGCTTTAAACTTGGCAAAGGCATAGGAAGTTCTTTTACGTGTAGCTTGGTACTGAAAACGACTCAAAGCGATCAAAGTATGCCTTCACAACGTCCAACGTAAACTTTGACGATAGATACGATAAAACGATAATAATTTCCATCTTTATTCTATGAATAATGATAACGTACGCATACAAACATGGAGAAAGTCGACCCCGCCGACCCAATTTTGCATAAATATTGAAATTTAATTTCTTCTTTATTTTTGGTTTTTTTTTTAAAAATGTTTGAAGGCTGGTTATAAAAGATTCGGCCCCAGTCGAATATTGTTTTCTTCGTCTCCTGTTCATATTAATAAAGAAAAATAAAAAGTTTGTTCCAATAGTCTATAAAGCCATCAAATTTAATACAAAATCGTAAAAAAAAAAATATTCTTCATCAAGGGATAAATTTTGTTATCACACGAAACCCAACAACAAGGGTTAATAGTTAAATGAGAAAAGCATGTTTTTCTCTTTGTGATTTGATTTTGAAAATTCTCATATATTACTTTTTTTTATTATTGTGTGATTTTATTGAGTTGAAACGCTAAACATCTTTTCTACGAAATGAAACGAAAAAAAAAGGAAAAATAGAAAAACGGTGTTGTTTGCTTGTTCTTTGACCTCTTTTTCCATTCTTTATGAATTATTTTTATTGAACTGTCAAACTGACAGACGATAAAATAAAAACAATTTCTTTATATATTAATTATTAAAATGGTCGAAAGTGCAAAATCATTTCATCCGTGGAAAGAGTATAAAAATATTGAAAAAAGAATTTTTACTATTTCTCCATGCCAAGCGCACAAACATAGACTGTGTATAGATTGTGTGATGTACGCTTTAAAAACGTCATGTTGTACTGTGACTGCCTGCTTAAACGTCAAACTCAATATAACAAACATAGTTTCTTTTTTGACTTTGTTTTTCTACGTATTACTTTTTGCTGTGTGTTTTCGATGTCACTCTAGTACAAGTACAGGGAAGTCAGACAGGTGTCAGTTGTACTTTCATTCTGTCATGGTTTTTTCTTAAAAACAATAAAAGCAAAAAATATTTTTCCCGACGTGATGTGAGAAAACAACAAAGACGAGCCAGATCAGCATTAAAAATTTATAAACAAATACAAGTTAAAAGGTTTTATATATACGAACTAAATGCACCGCATATAAAGCCAATTCCAATTTCGATTATCGTTCTTTTCCTTTTTGCTTTTACAGCAGCTTACGTAAGCTAAATTTTCTTTAATGCACGGATTTCATCGGCACAAGAAGCAAATTTGATTTATTGAAAGCGCATAAATACATAACTAACCGAAAAGCAGAAAAGCACACATGTCTGCCATTTGTCCTTACGCTGTAGCCGCTTGTAATTGCAGTTCCAAAAGTAAAGTACGCAAAAGCAATCAAGTCTACCTGCGGATCTGCCCACAATTTCCAAACCACTTCTGGTTTACCCCTTTCCGTTAGTTACAGCTTGAACATTATAAAGTTCCCTTTGTGTGGCCTTATGCTTGATTTTAAAATTTTCTCTGAGAAGATCTCTTCGTCAAGTTGAAAAACCAGTTAAATGGGATGCCCTTGGCAATTACCTGAGAAACCCCGAATATATAAATAGAGTACGGTATGTAAGTAAAAACATTGTAGTTTGCACAATCACATGCAAATCGTAGAGAATTGTGATTTCCCAAGTGGCAAGTTATGACTAAGAATGGGGGGATCTTTCCACAAGTAGTAGCATTTTAAATCAACAGAAGATTTCTCAAGTAAAGTGCTTCAAGTAAATTGCTTCACGAGTTGTGTGTTAAAGTCCCGCTGAAAATAAACATCGCTCACGTCCACAGCGTCAGTTAGTCAACGTGGTTCGGCAACACAATCCATTAACTGGATCTGTCGAGCCAGCAATACTTTCAAGCCCCAAATTACACCGTCAGACTAAAGTCACAAATCGACATTCGTTGCAGTGAGTGACAAAGGTTTCACGTAGGTTTCTGCCTATGTGGCTTAACCCTACGGTGCCGATGACACACGGGTTAATTTAGCATAACCCACGCCACCCAATAACTTGGACAATCCCTATAAGCTAGAGGTCCAAACTACAATGGAGTACAGATTGTTACTGGACTGGATTGTTACTCATTGGTAAGTGGTGAGGCCCACCCTAACCTCAGTTATTCCGCTAGGGAATGTGAAAACCACAGCCACCACGAATACTCACCGAAGGGCCGTACCCAAGCAATCAGGGCTCACACATTGATTAACTGCTGCGTTCAGTTACAGTCCGAAATATTTTTTTCGACTATTACTTCTGGGTTTTCTTCTCAAAGCCTCGTCTGCAAAGTCTCTAACGCGACATGCAAAATGGCTGCTCATGTTGAAATATCTTAGGCGTACGATAAGTGGGATGCGTTGACAATAAAAAAACGTCAGCCCAAATCGAGTTTGTTTTTTTCGCTTTGTGTTGGCATTGACACAAACAGCTCGAGCACTAATTTAACGGGCGTATAACCGTAATGCTTCCGAAAATAAGGTCACTACCTCAATAGCAAGAAGTTTTTGGTTGATCAAAAATGTAGGCTTTGTATTAGGTTTGACAAAAAAGCCTTACAATCACTTTTTGTATATAAACTAAATTTAAATCTCTTCCTACGCTTTAATCTCTGGCCGCAGTTGTCTTCACTCCTTTGTTGTATTTATTTGTAGCTGATGCAATCTGTGAGACATCAGTAGTTGAACTATGATAAGAGGATTATTGTGAAGACAAATATGAGGTATTTCCTAATTTTACCCTAGGTTCGTAAGGTTATTAACCTATTCCTGTGCGTCACAAATTATAATTTCGCTTAAATGTGTTCTTCATTAAAATGAATATTCAGGACGATGAAGTGTTCGCCAGAACATGGTGTGGAACGATATTAGTCGTTCGCACAGGTTGACTGCACTTGTGTAGGCTTTTGATTGTGAAAACAACAACCGTACAATTTACGAACTTGTTCATGTTGGAAATCATCTATAGATGCAGCCATGACCACATAAGCAGCACATAATTAACCATGAGAAGAAGCATTGGTTCCAAGAATGGCATGCAAAACTATTATTATAGTTTACTTCAATTTTTCTTCTACTGAGAGGTGTTTCGTACTCTATTTCTTTGTCCGAAAATAACTCGTACCTTTGGGATCATTTTTACCTGCATAAACTTTCATGTTTCAATTACTCAAACTTTTTAAAAAAGTTTTGACGTAAGTTAAACTATGCTTTGAAATAAAAGGAATTTTTTTTTTCTCGTACATGCACTTATGCACGCTTAAATGCATTTTTTTTTAATAGCAAGTGTGTGCGTGCTATTCATGTGCCCATGACTTTATATATATGTATATAGGACGTTGACGGTGCTTGATATAATAAATCTTTCTAATGAAATTAAATGTTGCGTTTATTCATTTGCAATAAGTGAGGAAAAGGATGTCAGCATCAGGATAACTCAAATATTTCGCAGGACAATTTTAGTCTCATGGTTATTCTTTTTATTTGGAATATCGTTGTGTTGGCATTTCATGATAAGCTTATCTTATTCTGACATTTTTTACGGTATATCTCAACACGTACACAGATAATGATATGAGAACAAGTCCTTGCATGTAAAGTAAAGTGTGGGAGGAAAATTACACAAAATTATTGAAAATTAAAATATCAACAAAGTATTGACAAAATTGTGGCAATGAAGAAAAATTTTCAAACTTTTCTATTGTGTTAACCGCACAATAGAAGGAATGTCGCCGTGCCAGAGTCTTTCGATGGTCCAATTTCTCGAATATAGTCATATAGCCGTGTGACGAGTAGTCGAAGCTTTTTCTAGCGGCAAACGACATTACCCTACAAATTTTCGTTGTTTTCATTCGAATTTTTTACAATACCTTTAAGATAACATTCTCCAATGGAACACATAAAGAGGGGTTTGCCAATAAATTACCTTAAGCTTCCCTTCTTTTGGAGGGAAAATTCAATTTTTTCGTATTTAAATATTTCCTAATCACACAAAAATCATTAAAATATCGAAATCGAGCGCGCATCGTGCTAGTTAGCGATTTTTTCTTAGATTTAAGTTTGCCCATGTTACAGGGCTACCCACAAACCCCTTTGAATTAAGGGAAGTGATTCCGAGTAAGGTTAAAATAACTAATGGTCTTGAATATTATTATTCTACGACATTTCCTTGCATTTCAAAAAAAATAAGAAACACTTGCCTTTTTTTAGACTGCCATAGTCATATTATCTCCATTTGCCTAATATATGAACCGTTTATTCTGCAAGTCGAACAAGCTCTTTCAACTCCAAAATTTTAATCCAAAAAATTCATATTCATGAATATTTCGGGGGTGGCATCTTTAACTATTAACGGCGAATGTAAATTTGAAACTGGTCCAAGTCTATCTTATCTACGTAAAATTCAATTGATAAAATTTTGCAGGAAGACAAAGATCTAGCGGTAAATACTTTAGAAAAATATTTAGCATTCTTCTTTGATTCATAAAAAGAACT